>WOVY01005032.1:0-39886 GCA_013436015.1 Rhipicephalus annulatus
TGCGCAATGTGTCCGGCGTGTGAGAGCAGTAAAAGCAGATCGGTAGATCATCCAACGTCCTCCATTCAGCAGGGTTCGGAGGCGGCAAGGGTAGCGTTAAGGGTACACCGGGATCTGGTTAACTGAATCCGAACTGTCGGTAGTGCGAACAGCGCAAACAGGTGCGATGCCGAGATTTGCTATTTCTTGGCGAACGACGGCTTGGATGAGGGAGACGGTGGATGCGTTGTTTGGAGGGCTGTCGGAGGCGATGGCTGCCGGAGCCATTGCTTCGAGTTCACGGTGAGCGATTCGGGTGACATTTTCAGACCATGTTGCTTGCGTGAACTTGAGGCTGTCTTCGCAGGTCAAGTGGCTGCAGTATCAGGCAGACGCGCAAACTGGCGGGTTATGCGATGGTCTTCTTGGCGTTCTCGAAGAGCTGCCATTTCGTCACAACAGCGTCGACGGTGGCGCAATCTTTAAACGGCAACAAATTGAAGTCGTCATCGGCGATTCCCTTTATTATTGCCGACCCTGACCTCCGCGCCATGATCGACTACCTCGAAGGACGCAACGTCGCCGTGCCTAGGGCGTTCAAGCGCAAATCTACCAGCGTTTTGCCTCAAAAACTCCATCCTAGTGGCGAAGAATTTCAACCCGGAAAGAGAAACGAATTATCTACTTGTCATCCCAGCAGACCCTTCGTGACGAAAATTTGGAAGCGTGCCACGACGCACCCGTCTTCCGGACATCTCGGAACAGCCGCACGATTACAAAAATCAAGGCGAAATACTTTCTGGCCCCCGCCTTACATCCGATGTCAACCCACTACGTCCGGAGCTGCCGTGACTGCCAGCGACGAAAAAAACACCACCGACGAGACCCACCGGACTTCTGCAGCTGATCTCCGTCCCAACAAAGGCCCTTCCAACAGATCAGAATGGACCTTCTTGGCCCATTCCCTACATCCCGATCCGCGAACCAATGAATTGTCGTGCGACAGACTACATGACGCGCTACGCAGAGACCACCGCTCTTCCGAGGGGAACTGCACAAGAAGTTGCAAAGTTCTTTATTAACCAAGTTGTGCTGCGACATGGAGCCCCTGAGGTCCCTAATCACGGACCGCGGAACGACCTTCACTGTGGAGCTCATGCAAGGAATCTTACGCTACAGCAACACGGATCACCGAAGAACGACGGCGTACCACCCCCAAACGAACAGACTAACAGAACGGCTGAATAAGACAATCGCGGATATGCTGTCTATGTACGTCGACGTTGAACATAAGAAGTGGGACGAAGTCCTCCCGTACGTCACGTTTGCGTACAACACAACTATCCAAGAAACCACGCAGATGACACCGTTGGAGCTCGTCTACGGAAGACGGCCCGACTACGATGCTCAACGCCATGCTTCCCGCACGTAGAAGACAACGACCTCAACGCCGACGTCTAAGGATACCTCCAACGTGCGGAGGAGGCCCGCCACCTCGCTCGAGTTCGTAAAACGGATCAGCAACTGGTGGATGCCGGAAGCTACAATCTCCGACGCCGAGACGCCGAGTACCATCCTGGAGATCGTGTGTGGGTTTGGACTCCCATTCGACGACGTGGACTCAGTGAGAAACTTCTACGACGCTATTTCGGACCCTACCGGATTCTACGACGTGTTGGCGAACTAACGTACGAAGTGATCCCCGATGGTGACTCCCGTACATCACGACGACGCACGCGGCCCGAAGTCGTCCATGTGGTTCGCTTAAAACCTTTCTACGGACAATGACGAACTTTTCTTTTAATTTGTTTGGACTGTCCCTTATGTTAGCATCGGGTCGATGCACTCTTAGAGGGGGGGGGGGGTAATGCCACGAACCATGCATTGGGTTTCTTTATTTGTGTTTTGTTTTTTCGGCCTGGCTGCGCTGGTATGTGCTATCACTGTTTTCACAGCGTTTCGTACAAACGCTATCACAGCGTTTTGAACAAACGCTATCGAACAGCGCTTCGAGCGTTCCGAACAAACAGCGTTTCGAACAAACGCTATCACAGCGTTCGCGATACAGTTCGACTATTCGAGAAACGCTCGCGCCGAGGGATATAAATTCCCGCACAGCCGATGCCGCGACATTCGATCGCCGACGCTCACTAGCGTGCACGTCGTTTTGCCGACCACTGCTTCGCCGCCTGTGTATTCTTTTGGTTGTTAGGGGAGCACAAGTTCGCTCCAATAAAACTTGTTTTCCTTATAGACAACTGCGTCGTCATTTTCTGCGTGACAATATGGGGGCGATTTTGTCAATTTCGCTCATGTTCTCGTCAACCTTTCGAGAGAGACCCAATACGTCCTGTACATAGGATACATACTATTCCGCCGATGTCTGCACGCGACATTCCAGGTCTTTCCTCGTGGCCTACTGTCGCCCAAATGGCCTGCTGAACAACTCGACAAGCTTCAGTTTGCAAATGTCCCATCTGGTCAATTCCGACTCATGCGTCTCATGCCAGGTGAGTGCCGTATCCCGCATGTAAAATACTGTCACGGGGTCGTGACGTGGCCGAAGACAGGAGACTTCGTGTTGGGATTTAACTGTTTATTTGGGCGAATCTGTGCCCGGTAAAGGGAAAGTCCAATTACAGCAGCAGTCTCGCACAGATAGCAGTCTCGGACTGAAAGCGGCGAACGGAGCGTCGGCCTTCGATCAACAACTGACAAGCGGCGAAGCGCGTCGGCATTTATACTCTTGTCGTCGAATGTTCTAGCGTTATCGCTGGCGGTGGCGTAGGTTCCAGAACAATCTGTACCGTTCGCACAGTGGGCGTGATCTTATCGAAACGATCTACTACAGTCCGGAACCTTCTAGAAAACTGCAGGCGCGGTTTGCGCTGAGAATCGTGCGGTGTTTTGGGACGATAACAAAAACTTGGGAATTGGAACGTGGCTTTGCCCCCCCTCTGAAAAAAGGCATCGTCGCGATGCTTTAACTAAAGATGAAGGTACAATAATAATGCAAGAAAGTACAATGAATAAATTACGATACAACAATAATACAAAAAAACAGTAGTTCAGTTTGTTAACGCACATGAAACGGCTTGAGGCGCGCGGCATGGACGACTTCAGGTCGCGATCGGCGTCGTTGAGAGTTCGTGATGCCGTCGGGGACAACCTCGTAATCAAGTGGGCCGAGCCGTCGAACCACCCTGTACGATCCGAAGTACCGTCGCAGAAGCTTTTCACTTAGTCCACGTCGGCGTATCGGCGTCCACACCCAAACACGTTCACCAGGCTGGTCTTCCACGAAGCGTCGTCGAAGGTTGTAACGGTGGCTGTCGGTCGTCTGTTGATTCTTGATACGGAGACGCGCAAGTTGTCGGGCTTCTTTGGCGCGTTGAAGGTACTCGCTCACATCGAGGTTTCCTTCGTCGGTGACGTTGGGTAACATGGCATCGAGCGTCGTTGCCGAGCTCCTTCCGTAGACCAATTTGTATGGAGATATCTGCGTCGTCTCCTGCACCGCCGTGTTGTATGCGAAGGTCACATACGGAAGAATGGCGTCCCACGTCTTGTGTTCGACATCGACGTACATTGACAGCATGTCGGCGATCGTCTTGTTAAGCCGCTCGGTGAGGCCGTTGGTCTGTGGGTGGTACGCTGTCGTCTGGCGGTGGTTTGTTTGGCTGTATGCCAAGATTGCTTGAGTTAAGTCGGCAGTGAATGCCGTTCCTCTGTCGGTGATAAGGACCTCCGGGGCGCCATGACGCAGGACGATGTTTTCGACGAAGAATTTAGCTACCTCAGATGCACTGCCTTTTGGCAGGGCTTTTGTCTCGGCGTAGCGGGTGAGATAGTCGGTAGCTACCACGATCCACTTGTTTCCGAAAGCCGACGTCGGGAACGGCCCCAGTAGGTCCATACCAATCTGCTGGAAAGGTCGGCAAGGTGGATCAATTGGCTGCAGAAGTCCCGCTGGCCTTGTCGGCGGTGTCTTGCGTCGCTGAGAGTCCCGGCATGTTCTCACATAACGAGTAACGTCGGTGGTAAGACGTGGCCAGTAGTACCTTTCTTGTATCCTCGCGAGCGTGCGAGAAACACCGAGGTGCCCTGCCGTCGGATCGTCGTGAAGGGCCTGCAGGAGTTCTGGTCGCAGAGCTGAAGGCACCACAAGAAGGTACTTAGTTCGAAGCGGTGAAAAGTTTTTCTTTTGTAGAAGACCGTTTCGTAGAAAGAACGACGCAAGTGCGCGCTTGAATACCTTCGGGACTTCGGCGGTCCTGCCTTCGAGGTATTTTTTAGGGCCTTAAGTTCCGGGTCGGCCCTCTGTCGTTCAGCCAAGTCGTCGGTAGTTATCGTTCCTAAGAAGTAGTCGTCATCCGGGTCGTCGGGTAGCAGTTGGTCGACAGGCGCACGAGAGAGACAGTCGGCGTCGGAGTGTTTTTTGCCGGACTTGTAAATGACAGTAATGTCATATTCTTGAAGTCTCAGGCTCCATCGTGCGAGGCGACCTGAAGGGTCCTTCAAGGTGGCTAGCCAACACAATGCGTGGTGGTCGCTCACAACTTTGAAGGGCCTGCCGTAAAGGTAGGGGCGAAATTTCGACGTAGCCCAGATGATGGCGAGGCACTCCTTTTCTGTTGTGGAATAATTTGCTTCTGCTTTGGATAGCGATCGGCTGGCGTAACTAATAACCCTTTCAAGACCGTCAGACCCCTGCACAAGAACGGCGCCAAGACCTACGCTGCTTGCGTCAGTATGTATTTCTGTCTCGGCGAATTCGTCGAAATGGGCAAGTAACGGAGGCGTCTGGAGGCGATGTTTAAGCTCCTGGAAAGCGTGTTCCTGTGGCATTTCCCACTTAAACTCCACGTCGGCCTTGGTAAGGTTAGTGAGAGGATCGACGATGCGGGCGAAGTTTTTCACAAACCGCCTCTAATAGGCACACAGGCCCAGAAATCGGCGCACGGCTTTCTTGTCAGTGGGCGGCGGGAAGTCGGCGATGGCGGCTGTTTTCCGTGGATCGGAACGAACTCCAGACTTGCTGATAACGTGCCCCAGAAACAAGAGCTCCTCATACGCAAATCTGCACTTTTCTGGCTTCAGTGTGAGTCCGGTAGTCTTGATGGCTTGAAGTACAGCTTCAAGGCGCCAACGATGCTCGTAGAAACTCGAGGAAAACACGACGACGTCGTCCAAGTACACAAGGCAAGTCTGCCACTTCAATCCTGCCAGTACTGTATCCATAACGCGTTGAAACGTTGCAGGCGGTGAGCAAAGGCCGAAGGGCATCACCTTAAATTCGAAGAGGCCGTCCGGTGTTATAAACGCCGTCTTCTCTCGGTCTCTTTCGTCGACTTCGATTTGCCAATAGCCAGTCTTGAGGTCCATTGACGAAAAGTACTTGGCGTTATGGAGCCGATCAAGTGCGTCGTCTATTCGTGGGAGGGGATACACGTCCTTTCTTGTGGTTTTGTTCTGGCGGCGATAATCGACGCAGAAACGTAGGGTCCCATCCTTTTTCACCACTAACACCACGGGGGATGCCCATGGACTCTTGGACGGCTGGATAATGTCATCCCGCAGCATTTCATCAACTTGTCTCTTCATGGCCTCACGTTCTCGCGTCGAAACCTTGTACGGACTCTGACAAGGTGGTCTGGTATTTTCTTCGGTTATGATGCGATGTTTCGTGATCGGGGTCTGCCGAATTTTCGATGACGACGAAAAGCAATCTTCGTATTGCAGGAGCAGGGCCTTGAGCTGTTCTTGCTTATCGTTCGGAAGTCTGGGATTGACGTCGAAAGCTATGGGAGGGGCTTGGTTCCTCTGAGCAGGTTCCGCAGAATCGGCGAGGGCGAAAGCACTGGTGGCTTCGACAATTTCTTCGATGTATGCGATCGTTGTTCCTTTGTTCACATGTTTGTACTCATTGCTTAAATTCGTGAGCATAACCGTTGCTTTGCCTCCCCGCAGCTCTGCAATTCCTCTTGCGACGCAAATATTTCGGGTGACCAACAGATGCTGACTGCCTTCAACGACGCCTTCCAAGTCCGGTGATTTAGGAGCGCCGACTGAAATAATGGCGCTTGAGCGAGGCGGAATGGTGACTTGTTCTTCCAGCACATTCAAGGCATGGTGTCCTGATGGCGTGCGCGGCAGTAGTGCTTCTTCTGTGGATAACGTTATCGACTTTGTTTTTAGGTTGATGACAGCACCATGGAGGCATAAGAAGTCCATGCCAAGGATGACATCTCTCGAGCAACGCTGTAGAACTACGAAGTCTGAAGGATAAATACGGCCGTTAATGGTGACTCTCGCTGTGCAGATTCCTGCAGGCGTTACGAGATGACCTCCGGCTGTGCGGATTTCACCGCCTTTTCAAGCTGTCCTAACTTTCTTTAACTTCGCGGCGAACGACCCACTGATGACAGAATAGTTGGCTCCAGTATTGACGAGAGCGGTCACACTGTGGCCGTCGATAAGAACGTCGAGGTCGCTAGTTCGCCGTCTCGCATTACAGTTAGGGCGTGGCGTCGGGTTACGGCTGCGTCGGCTTGTTCCGCTGCTTCCATGCTGCGTTGTCAGGCCACCTTCGGTAAAGGAGCTTTCGCCGTCAGGGCTTTGCCTGGTTGGCGTTGTGTTGGGAAAGCTCCGTCGCGGCGTCGTCGTCGTCGGAGGATCTTCGGTAGTTCGCCGCACAGCAACCGCACCTCCACCGGTTGCTGCCCTTAGTTTCCCGGATACGGGCTAGGAGACCGGCCCCGCGTTGGGCCAGAGTACTGCCGGTGGTGCGGTGACGTGCTGCGGCTGGGCGACGGCGAACAGGAAGGGCTTCGTGGTGTCCACTGAGTTCCTGTCAGGTAGTCGGCGATGTAACGTGGTTGTTCTCCTGGCTGTGGACGCGGTGCATTGACGGCGAAGCCACGCAGTCCCATCTGTCGGTACTGGCAACGGCGGTATGTGTGTCCGGCCTCACCGCAGTGGTAGCAGAGCGGGCGATGGTCAGGGGTGCGCCAGACGTCAGTCTTCCTCGGTGCACTGCGCTGAGCCGCTGGCGAACGGTATGACATCGGTGGGGGTGGTGGCGGCGGTGGCGTCTGTCGACGGAAGTGCGATGGGGCGGCGTTTTGGCGTGGACGGGGAGAAGCGTTGTGGCGCAGTGCAGCGGCGTAGCTCATAGCTTCCGGCTCGGGCAGCGGTGCGTGGGGAATTTGAAGCGATTGCCGAACTTCTTCTCGCACAATGTCGGCAATTGAATCCACTTGAGGCTGTGCCGAAGGCAACAGCTTGCGCAGCTCTTCCCGCACGATCGCTCGGATCGTTTCACGCAGGTCTCCGGAGTTACTGGCTTGAGCATCAGCGCAGTCTGCAGTCAGGCGACGATTATACTGTCTCGTGCGCATGTCCAGGGTCTTTTCGATAGTGGTCGCTTCGGCTACAAATTCTTGGACGGTTATCGGGGGGTTTCTCATCAGTCCCGCGAAGAGCTCCTGTTTGACACCTCGCATGAGGAAACGAACTTTTTTCTCCTCAGGCATGTCTGGGTCAGCGTCACGGAATAGTCGGGTCATTTCTTCTGTGAAAATGGTGACATTTTCATTTGGTAGCTGAACCCGAGTCTCTAATAAAGCAGCGGCCCTCTCTTTGCGAGCGACGCTCGCGAACGTTTGCAGGAATGCGCCGCAGAAAACATCCCACGTTCGGAGCGTGGACTCCCAATTTTCAAGCCAAGTCCTTGCGTTGTCTTCCAAACAGAAGAACACACGACGCAGCTTTTCTTCATGGTCCCACCGGTTGAGGGCGGCCACACGGTCGTATGTTCCTTGCCAGGACTCCGGGTCTTCGAACGATGACCCATGGAAAATTGGTGGTTCCCTGGGTTGATGCATGACCATCGTGGACTGGGACGCTGCGGTTGTCATTGTCGCTGCAGTCGCGGTCATGGCCTTCGTCTTCCGTGCCTTGTCTGGTAGAAGCCCGTAGTCCGGTGGTAGCCCTTGCTGTCGGCGGCTTGTTCGCTGCTCCTTGTTAGCGTCGGTGTCTTCTCCACGACGTGGGCTGGGTTCACGGCTTGACGGGGGCGTCCGGTACAGGAACGAAGCAGCACCTCCACCAGATGTCACGAGGTCGTGACGTGGCCGAAGCCAGGAGACTTCGTGTTGGGATTTAACTGTTTATTTGGGCGAACCTGTGCCCGGTAAAGGGAAAGTCCAATTACAGTAGCAGTCTCGCACAGATAGCAGTCTCGGACTGATAGCGGCGAACGGAGCGTCGGCCTTTGATCATCAACTGACAAGCGGCGAAGCGCGTCGGCATTTATACTCTTGTCGTCGAATGTTCTAGCGTTATCGCTGGCGGTGGCGTAGGTTCCAGAACAATTTGTACCGTTCGCACAGTGGGCGTGATCTTATCGAAATGATCTACTACAGTCCGGAACCTTCTAGAAAACTGGAGGCGCGGTTTGCGCTGAAAATCGTGCGGTGTTTTGGGACGATAACAAAAAAAATTGCCCGCAGCTTCCCTCGGGGGAACACTGAGGAGGATGCGGAGCATATAATTGGTTAACGGGGTGTTAAAGTGCGACTTACTTGGGTCGATGGCTAAATTGGTTAACGTGGTTGTGAAATGGGGTGTTAAATTGCGACTTACTTGGGTCGATGGCTAAATTGGTTAACGTGGTTGTAGGAGGGGGTGTTAAATGAGTGAACACGTACACACGTATGCGAAAGGGTGGCGCTGGTCGAAGGGACGTCGATCATTGTGTTTGTGGATTCGTTGGCATTCATTTCACGGCGACTTCGGACGTCGACGCGCCGTACAAACCAACGGACGAGCGGCAACTGAGCGAGCGAGCGCCGACCTTGAGTATATATACAGCGCGACGGCGCATGCGCTGTCAGCTGTCGAATGTTCTCGAAGGAGAAGCGCGCGCGCGGCACAGATGGCGACGGCGCGACGGCGCATGCGCTGTCAGCTGTCGAATGTTCTCAAAGGAGAAGCGCGCGCGGCACAGATGGTGGGCGACGGCGCGACGGCGCATGCGCGCGCGTCAGCTGTCGAATGTTGGAGAAGCGGTGCGGACGGCGCGGACGGCGCACTACAAGGCGCGAGTATAAGATGCTTCCGCATCTAAAACTTGGGAAATGGAACGTGGCAATACAATGTTGGTCAGCATCAACGTGGTGTTCCACTTATAGAATTCGCTCAGGCACTCGTGCAATGCGACCCAATCTTCGACATTCACCTTGTCCTTGCCTGTGCCCGTGAAGGTTCCGGGGTTTCGTTGAGGCAAGAGAATCAGAGAAGGCCGATGCTGCGACTGCTGTGGCTCTTGTGGGTGGGCCTGTTGAGCCATTGCAGGAAAATGAAGGTGGCGACCACTCTGAAGTTCTGTGTTGGTTTGCCTGGAAAGCCAGGTAGACGTACCCAGCACCTTCACCAGTAATCTTACAAGGAAACGTATATTTGCAGATATTTACGGTGTTTACACGCGACGACAATGGCTGGCACACTGGCGGGCGGGGACCAGTCTCTATCCACTTCATATAGTTTTCTACCAGGCAGAGACCCTCTACCGCTTCATGCTGCAATCCCACTACTGCCTTGTGGCAATATATATATATATATATATATATATATTCCGGCGCTACTTGAGTACCTACCTTACCGGGTGGACACGTTGTTTCTGCATGTGGGCACCACGGACATCCTGAAGACGAGCTCTTCAAGATCACTGGATTCGTTGAGGGAGGCATTGAAGCGAATGAGGCAGATGCGCCCGAACATCAAGACACTGCATCTTAGTCTGCCACTACCTCGCGCACCCAATCGCCGACGGCGGGACTCGAACTGGCGATCAATGAATCGGTTTAATATGGAGGTACAGCGATTCAGCAGAGAGGCCCGCCGTCTCTGCCACTACGGGTTGTTGGGAGCAGGCGTCTATTACGTCGAACATGGTTTCTCAACACTCCCGCTGCGCCGCTTCCTGGCTGCTGACGGCTTACATGCAAGCTTCGAGGGGGTCGCGCTGCTGGCACAGCACACGAGGGTGCAGCTGCGATGGACGTCGGCGGCATGGAGATCGGCGGCAATCGCTTGCACGGACAACTCCAGTGCCAAGCCCCCTCAACAACAAGAAGCCGAGCGACACACAGAGCCATCCAGGGCACCAGCAGTGACGATGTCGCCACTACCACCAGCGAGGCCAGCGAGCCAGCGGGTCCCACCAGTGAGTCAGAGATCGGCGGCAACGGCTTGCACGGCGAACTCCAGTGCCAAACCCACTCAACAACAGAGAGCCGAGGGACACAAAGAGCCATCCAGGGTCCCAGCAGTGACGACGTCGCCACTCCCACCAGCGAGGCCTTACAACACCAGGCGGACGAATGCGGCGAAGACCAAGGCGGCGGCTTCCAAATGACACGGGGAAACAAAAGGTACGGGCAGTATTAAACACGCATGGTCCCACTCATTTCTATCGATTAGGAAAATCATTGAAAAGCGGGTGCAATACGAAAAACACGCAGAACAACTAAACAAATATCTATCTCACGAAATTGCACCTAAGGGTCTCCGCCTAGCCTGCAACCCCTCAATGTCTACACTAAGTGAAGCAGAAAGGGGGTAGTGGGAAAAAATATTACTAGAAGCGTCCTTGCAATTGACTCGGGTCATTGCGGACCATTGTGAGCGTAAGGCCGCCGAACACAGTGTCACGGAGGCCACGCAGAAATCGGTATCTAATCTCGGAGAGCATGAGGCAAGAGAACTGGAAAGATATGAACTAAAGAAGAGAGGCGAAATTTCAGTAGTAAAAGATAAAAAATTCAAGCGGGACTGCAGTAGCTCCACTGCTCTGCAACAGGAAAATAGGAATGAGGCCGTACAAGAACACCTGGGACCACCCGTACCACAACCTAACTTTGAGGAGAAAAATGGGAACTCAGAACCACAGTGCAATCCTAATCAAAACATCCTTACTCTCGAATATAACGCTGAGACTCCCGTGCCACGTGATAGCCAAGAGCAGCCGAAAACTTATGAGGAAAATGTCCTTAATCTGTCAAACACAACACTCACACCCGCTCAACTTCAACTTTTGTCGAGAGGCTTGACCTTTTGTCCATCATCCGGTAGATTCAATGAATTTGAACTGTACCAAGACCTCGATAACTTTGCGCGTAACCTCCGCCTCCGTGAATACTTTCATGATCGCAAGGACTGTACGAACGAGAATAGAGTGATTGGTGGTGACAGATCATGGTGTCCGGGTGAGCAGAGGGACAAACACCTCGATATGTATATATCAGCAGTTCAAAAAGATATCATCAGAGCGTATGGAAAAAATCGGCCATTTCGAAACAACATATCAAAGTCAGAACGGAGGGCACTCGATGAACTACGAAAAAACACTGGAATTACTATCAAACCGGCTGATAAAGGAGGCTGCATAGTAATTCTAAATACGTCGGACTACTTAAAGGAAGGGGAACGACAGCTATCAGACACAAAATTCTACAAAGAACTTCCAACGGACCCGACTCCCGAATTTGAAAGGGAGATAAAAGTAACCCTAAACAATCTCCGCCGGGACGAGAAAATTACCGGCAAAATGTTAAAAGCAATGTTACCGGCCCACTCTGTTCCCGGTCGATTCTATTTGCTCCCCAAAATACACAAGGCAGGTAATCCGGGACGTCCGATAGTATCCAGTAACAGCACATCAACAGAAAATATATCAGAATTCATCAATTCCTTAATAAAAAACATCCCCCCAAATTTTCCCTATTACCTAAAGGACACAAACCACTTCATCTGCGAAACTTCAAGTCTCGACATCCCAGGCGGCAGTTTTCTGGTGACCATGGACGTCTGCTCACTGTACACCAACATACCCCACCATGACGGAATAGCGGCTATGGTTTCTGAATACGTAAAATCTGACTCATCAACTAGTGTAAGTGGCGAGGTACTGTTTACACTTCTTGAACTTGTACTAAATTATAACCATTTTGAGTTCAATGGCAAGCATTTCCTTCAGGTCAGTGGCACTGCAATGGGCACGAAAATGGCCCCAAACTTCGCGAGCACCTTTATGGCTTCACTTGAAATCCCATTCATTGAGGGACGCACCTTGAAACCTTTCTACTACAGAAGATACTTAGACGATATTTTTATGATATGGAACCATGATGAGGGAAGTCTTTTCCGCTTCATAGAGGATTTTAACAAATGCCACCCGTCAATAAAATTCACGCACAAAATTTCCAAAACTAGCATTACCTTTTTGGACGTTACTGTCACAGTCGAAAATGACCACTTGTCAACAAACCTTTACAAAAAGCCTACAGACCGTCAAATGTACCTACATTTCAACAGCAGCCACCCAAAGCATTGCAAAACGGGTATTCCATATTCTCAGGCCTACCGGTACCGAAGAATATGCACCGATATGCGGGAATTTGACAAACACGCGGAACACCTAAAGCATTCCTTATTGAAACAAAATTATCCGGAAAACATTATTGACGATGCCATACTACGTGCTCGCAACGTGAACAGGAATGATATAATTAAGGGACCAAACAGAGTACCTAAAACGACTTCCCAAACGAACCTTGTACTAACTTACTCCTCATCAGCGCCACGAATCAACAACATACTTTCCCGCCATTTCAACATAATCAGGCAAAGCAAACGACTAACTTCTATTTTCGCGAAGCCACCTCACGTGGTGTACCGCCGGGATAAAAATCTGAAGGACATTCTTGTCAGAGCAAAAACAAACACCCCCAAAATTCAATCAGGGTGCCATCCCTGCGGAAAATCTCGATGCAAGGTATGCCCACAGATGCTCACAACACGTGAATCCAGAGCGAACTTTTCGGATTTCAAATTCTGCATAACTGAAAGCCTTAATTGTGACTCCAGTAACGTAATATACATGCTACATTGCAACATCTGCGGACAAGAATATATCGGCCAAACAGACATGCCATTTCGGCTGCGGTTCAATAATCACCGGTACCACGCCACTTCACTGCCGAAGCTACCTTTATCTAGACATCTGCGCCTGCCAAACCACAGTTTTGAAAATATTAGCGTAACTCTTTTGCAGTCCGGTTTTTCAAACAGACGCGAGCGCGAACAGCGTGAGGCATATTTTATTTTCAAATTTCGTACATTAGCAGCCGGTATCAACGAGGACCCCGGAAAACTCAACTGCCTCCGAGAAGTAAGCCAGGAGAAAATTGGTGACAAAGATTGATAGCTGGAGACCATGCTTTTTTCTGACTGACTCGTACGTGTACACTGTCCTTTCCTTTTTTTTTCCACATGCACATACAAAGTGTTTACGTTCGCCTACCACTTCATGACCGTTGAAGGGAAACGGACGAAGATTAAAGGTAAATAGCCGACCGACCCATTAACGAGAAATCTTTGCTTTACACACACCGCCCGCCGAACGACCAATTACGGGGAAACCCCTTTCTTTGGGCACGCCGTCCCGGACCCTCCCGGCACCGCGGCGACAATCTTGGGTGGCCCGACACACGCCAAGAACTGAACAGCACGTGATATGAACCGTAGGTGGATGTAGACGGACAGTTGGCTTCGTTCTCAGTGCTGCCAGTGGTTCTTCCTCTTTTTTACTTTCTTTCCTTTCTTTCTTTTGTCGTCTTTTTTTCTCCCCCCCCTTTTTTTTCCTTCTTCCAGTTCCCTCTCACTCTCGCAAACGTGTTTCAAGGTGAGAGGGACGCGGCAGCAAGGAAGTTTGGAAGCTCATGTCAGTATAACTCATCCCCTGATGAAGGGAGGTCCCCTCCCGAAACTGTTGGGAAGTAAATATATTTATCCTTGTTGACAACGCTCCCGTTGTGCCATATCCCATACCTTCATATATATATATATATATATATATATATATATATATATATATATATATATATATATATGTGTGTGTGTGTGTAAGTTCTATAATATAAAGGATCATATTAGGCTAACAAACAAACACGGTGACTAGAGAATAACAATACTATATACAAAAATACTAGAAATTTGGCAGATCAATCGCATGCACTGTGGGCTTTGATATAATTCAAAGCGATTGCTGCATATCAGAGCACCTTGTTGTTTGTTTTCGAGGCAAATAACGAAGTCAGTAATCTAGTCTGTGTTTTATAGCATGTGATTGTTATGTATGCATGCATGTACATTGCAGTATACACCCCGCCAATGAAGCTTTTAATATGGTATGTAGAATGCGTTACCCGTCATTAATGTTCATCAGGTACTCCTGTGAAGGCATATAAACAAAACGGCTGAAGACTGACCAAGGCAGCAAAGTTATTTATGCCACACGTGACATGTATATAATGACTTCCATGTTACGGCTTGTCATTCACGTTCCCAATAACATCGTGTAACATGATATAAAATTTGGTACATGTCTAGCTAGTGAAACTACCATAAGTGACATGAGCATAGCAGGTAAGCAGTCATGACATGCATGTCATGATTTTCAAGCAACCACCTCTCATTTATGTTCTTCATGCAGTCACGTCACGCAATAGCAAATTTGGTATTTGTCAAGCTAGCAAGACAGCTGCGAGCGCATCATAAGAGTGGAATGTATTTCGAGTCGTACATGACATGCATATCATGAATTTTAGGTTAGCACCTGTCCGTTATGTTCGTCATACATTTATGTTGCATAATACAAATATTGCTGCCTTATGAAATCAGTGAAATAACCATTAGTGCATCATGAGCATTGTGCTTTAATATATCGCAGTTTTTATGGCACCATGTACCTGTAGTTTGGGTTCGTCATGAGTCCTCTGTCACACGATTCCAAATTTGGTATGTGTCAAGTTAACGAAACGGCGGCGGTCGAGCGCGCACCGTGGTAGCAGTGTGTGATTCACACTGCACATGACATATATATCAGGATCTTCATGTTGTCACTGATAATTTATGTTCGTCATACAGAAATGTCTTGCGAAGCAAGTTTTAATACATACTCATTTAATTAAATCGCTACCAGTTACCCCGAGACCACGTTATGTAAATCACGCTGTACATGACATGTGTCGTGATTTGCATGTTACGACCTGTCACATATGTTAAGTATATAGTACACTCATGACATGCAATAGTAATTCAGCGATATATCAAGGTAAATAAGTTACCACAAGTGACGAAGATATTGGCATGTAGACCATACAATAAGGACATGTATGTCAATTTTCATGTTATATGGTCAGTGATTAAGTTAGTCATACAGACAGATCAAGACTGGTCGAGAAAAATTTCAGTGCGATCAAGTCTTCATGAGCTTCATTAAAGGACAAAATAGATTTTATTAGTGAGATACCCATTTTTTCTGAACTTACTATATACCCATTTGCACTGATGAGTACTCGCCTATGTTAGAACGAAGGTTTACTTGAACCCTTTGTGAACTGCTCTTACTGACACTTATGCCTTTCAAATGATTACAAGTGTGTAATCATAAGTGGACATGCCCAGTTAGCTCTCGCATCTTCTCCAAGTAAAAAGTTCTCTACAGGTTGACTGTTGCAAGTGATATAGTTCAATAAATGCGAGTTTCATATTCACCAATTATTTGTCTATGTTCATATATCAGTTACTCTGAAGTTTTAGGAGGTGGTTTGTAGGTAAGGCGCATTTATGGGAGTAGCTCAAGTACTTTAGCAGCGGTTAAATACAGAATATATACCACTCAACCCTTGTAGTAGCACATTAGCCCAAGTAGCAAAAACATGTTTTCTTTGCCATAAAACTGCTTCATGAAAACTTTTCCTTTCATTAAAACTGAGTGTTATTTCACTCGTAAAATTAGCATCAATAAACCAAGAAAAACTTCCATCAAAGAAACCCTAGAGGCCTGCTATATCAAAATATCTATTCAGCAATGAGCAGTTAAAGAAAAGCATCGTGTTTTACATAATTCCTATTGGAGTGAAACAGCGTGAAAGACGGGCGACCAGGCAGAAAACACATACAAGAGCCCTGATATATCGTCTTTCACACTGTTTCTCTCTAATATGTCGTTCCAACATGCTCACGCAACCACTTTAGCTAAATATTTCACATGTGGGAGCCTGATTAGCATATGGAAAAATATAAGAGGACTCAATTAAATATGCATTAAAGATGTCTGCCCATTTATCCTTTCTGTGAATGTCAAACGTATGTATTGTGAGGATTCAGTTGTAAAGCACTCAGAGATAAACAAAAGCACCTGAAGGATGACTTGGACTAGAAGTCTGAGTTTTGCAAAAAAGAAAACATACCACAGGTGACACCAGTGTACTAAAAATACCTCGAGCTTACGTGTATGAGACACAAGGTCACCTAAAATATTTTGTTTATTTTTTGTTGTAATGTACATACAATTACCTATATCTTTATTAGTAGTAATGAACAGCCATAAGTGCTCCTGTTCATGGCATCACACACCTTAGTGAGCAGCAAGTAGAGAAGCCAATCAGTTTGCATTGAGGAAGTACAACGTTGTTCAGAAATTGCCTTACAGCAACAAAAATTCTGACAATAAATCATGATTTCGGGTAGATTAACATGGCACACAAGAAATTCACTGTGTAATAGGTGAACACAATTTATCGACCAAGTAAAAATCATTCATCAATTACACAGGATCTCAGCAAACAGCTTCCAAAACAGCAAGCTAAGATACACTTCAATACTCACAGTCCAAGACAGAAAATATTAAGCTCTTGCCCATATTTTATGTCCTACACCAGGTGGCTCAATAATGGGTTGACAAAACCATCTAAAGATATGCTGCCAAAACAGAAGTAATAAAAAAGGCACACTTAGCTCATTGAATATCACAATCAAGCTGTATAACAGTATCCTATATATTTGCTCGTAATCTCAGCAATGCTAACATTAAAGTAATCTACAAAAATTGTAAATATAGTTACATTTGGCCACCGAGAAAACCAGCACATGAAGCACAGAAAAGCACTGTAAGCAAATTCTCACTAATCAAAAATGATCGTAGTCATTTCTGCTACAGCATGAAAAAACAGAAAGCAGTGGTTTGAACGTTCTCGAAAATAAAATATTTTGTTGTGAAACACATGCATACATATTTCATGCTCTTTCCTTCAATCGTGTCTGCAGCAGCCACCGCTTTGTAGCACACCCCTCCTACGTCGCATTCCGCTCCCCCCACTTTTTCACTTTTAGATGCGGAAGCATCTTATACTCGCGCCTTGTAGTGCGCCGTCCGCGCCGTCCGCACCGCTTCCCGAACATTCGACAGCTGACGCGCGCGCATGCGCCGTCGCGCCGTCGCCCACCATCTGTGCCGCGCGCGCTTCTCCTTCGAGAACATTCGACAGCTGACAGCGCATGCGCCGTCGCGCTGTATATATACTCAAGGTCGGCGCTCGCTCGCTCAGTTGCCGCTCGTCGGTTGGTTTGTACGGCGCGTCGCCGTGAAATGAATGCCAACGAATCCACAAACACAATGATCGACGTCCCTTCGACCAGCGCCGCCCTTTCGCATACGTGTGTACGTGTTCACTCATTTAACACCCCCTCCTACAACCACGTTAACCAATTTAGCCATCGACCCAAGTAAGTCGCAATTTAACACCCCATTTCACAACCACGTTAACCAATTTAGCCATCGACCCAAGTAAGTCGCACTTTAACACCCCGTTAACCAATTATATGCTCCGCATCCTCCTCAGTGTTCCCCCGAGGGAAGCTGCGGGCAATTTTTTTTGCTTTTGTTACCCCAACTCTCAAAAAGAGAACACTTTGTAACAATGCCATCTAATTTGCAATGAAGCGACGACTGCACTCTTCTGCTTTATAGATTTTTTCTTTCCAGACCGCTATTACCAGGCAACATGCCACCACCAAGAGATGATGGCACTATCAGCCCCCTTAAAACCAACACGCCAGAGTTGACAAGGTCGCTTTGACAAAGATAGGTCCTCCTATCGAAACGTCGGCCAGCCTGTCTGAGGCACATGCACGGTTTACTTTGATTTCCCCACTCTCGACAATTAGTGACTTCAAATATTACAAGGGCCAGTGATCAGCGCAAAACCATTTATTTCAAATCCAAGCCATCAGCTTGTGGCTGGCTACCCAATGAATGGCAGCTGGAATTAGGTTCGTAACCAGGTGGTCATAATTTCTGGAGTCCTCCACTACGGCGTCTCTCATAATCAAATGGTGGTTTTGGGACGTTAAACCCCACAAATCAATCAATCAATTAGGCTCGTATCTGCAACCATTCCAGAACCCCGACATCCAAGTTTTGTTCAGGCAGTGGGAGGTGGTCCTGAAGCTCAAGGACGTCAGAGTTCTGCAAATAAATGTAAAAATTTCAAGCATATCCTCTCACCCGACTTCACGTGCACCCCATTGTAGTTTTTTCGCACCATGTACCTACTCTCATGATGAACTGTAAGATGTGCTGCACTTCTACAATGCCAAACATCACCATCAACCGAAGTATTACCACACAGCAAGCAGCTCGTCTACATCAACCCTTGTATGCTTCAAACCACAGGTAGTCCAGTTTATTCCCCCCCCTGAAAATGCTAAGATACGAAGGCAATGAAGAGCACATTTTTATCTCAATGAACCCCTCAACTGTGAGGCATGCTACTTCAAAAAGCGTCGCTCCTGCCTCCGATATCCTGGTTCTGTATGCAAGGCCAGCGGAGCTTCTTTACGCCATGTATTCAGCACTGTGTGCTTCCCTTGAGAGTGTCGGGTCCATTACAGACTCCTGGTTTTGTGCACCGGCTGCTTTGCATGATTTGACGACCGAAGTTGAGCTGGCTCTGATTGCAGCTATGTACTGCCTCTAGCAATAGCTGAAGTCTGCAACGCTACTGACACCATGGACCTAGTTCCTCTCATCTTGCATACCGTTTGATTTGTCAACACATTGGGTGCCTGCTGCTCACATGCTAGACGTCATTCAAGCCGATAACGACCCGTCTACCAATGTCTCAAGTGGCAGCCAGAGTTTTCTGGATCTGTCTGCAAGTATTTCAAGTGCCCTTTTCGAGAAGTCCGGCAAGAGAGTTCTCCGAAGCCCTATTACCAGCCAGCGATCAAGACTACGTAACATTTCACGAACAGCTATGTGCCAATGTCATTCATGTCGCCTCTTCATCACCTCGAGAGAGTCTGAACAACATCCAGGCACAGCATACGACTAGTGGACCGTCCAGCAATTATTTGCACAGTCATCAGACGCACTGCTTCAATCCTAGAAGCCACAACGTGAGATCCTAGAACCAATCCTAGAAGCCAGAACGTGAGATCGTCTGCACTGCATCCAACATAGTGTGTAAACAATCAGTAGTGTTAAAAAGGTCATGAAACGTTCTCTAAAAACTTTAAACTGCGTGTTCATTCAAAATCCCGGCAGTTCATTGAATACTATACCTCGACTTGTTGCATGGTCTGGGCTCAACGAATACATGAAAAATCGCTATTTCGGTTTCCCATATCACGTTCCTGTCAACTGTCAGCTGAGGTTATTATAAGACATCCTTTGTAGTCTCTCTGTCGACGACACAACATGGCGACGCAGCGGTGTTTTTGAGCCTTAGTTGACAGTGGTTCGTAGCATCATACTGTTTGGCGCCGTCACCACGCTCCCACCTTCCCAAACTACAGTGTCATCTGCTTGAGTGGAGTTGGCTTTTAGGCTTTGAGCCATGCACCGACGTACCCATGCGAGATAGAGATCGGCCATCGTCAGAGCAAGGCAGCAGCAGCTGCAGCGACGGCAAACAAGCCTGCAAGCACTCGTATTGAGACCACATGGCAAAACTTCCGCTTGCAGAAGTCACGACCATGAGCCTCCAATCTTTGTGCCCATGCTATCGGAGGCCATCGCGATTGATAGCTGGAAACACTGCTCTGCGCTGTGGCTATCTAGGCAGCTTGTGAGAGCAAATGTTGTTAGAACTTCGTCAAACAGTTGTGCGTGCAGCACTGTCTGACAACGCACATAGCGAGGACTAAGCGCTACTGTCTGACAACGTAGCGAGGACTAAGCGCTACACACAAGGTGCGATTCAGAATCAGATCCGGCGTGTGACGCCACAGGCGGCGAACAACGATTTATGACACATGCGTCGAACAAGCCATCATTGCTCAGGCCTCACCCACGTACGGCACCTCAGCTTGCACACTCGAAAGACATCGTATCCTCTTCGTCAAACACAAAACAAGCAACCTTACACAGTCATGCTTCGTTGTCTAATAACATTGCAAACAAAGCTACGCTTTCACGAGCGACAAACATCGCCGCCGCCCACATTCATCCTCGACTCCGAGTGTAGGACTAGCAATGATAACGTTCTCGATTTAACACCGTTGGCTTTCTAACGTGAACTCAATGTCGAGTGCTTCTTTTTTCCAACGCGATAAAACCTTGCACACTTATATGATGCTTTACACGTGCAACTGGTTTTGTCCACGGCCCTGATGTAAAGGTGGGAACGAAGCCGGTCGGTTTACCTAGATGGCCGGTGCCACTGTTTACCTGCGAAAAGGATTTTCATCACAGCTCGATATCTTTTTGGTGGTTCAGAAATGGATGTTGCCTTGTAGAAATTGCACACATCAGACATCACGTTACTTATTCGTGAGTTATTCACTGTCAGAAACAGATTACCTAATGTTTGACATGTCACCGGCAACGACGATATCCACAACAACTAGGGCGATCAGAGATATCGGAGTGGCAAGGAACAATCTTGTGACGGGTGCCCCCCAGTGGCACTTCTTGCCACGCTCACGTGCCTCCTTTGGCTGCAACAGCCAGACTGGTGCGGTTGCCACGCGGCTACATTCATTAGGTTTGGTGCTAGCTGGGCAGATCACTCATTTTAATTGCACAGCATACAAATCAATGCGCGAGAACTTTATTTTCTGTCATTTATTTTTTTTCTAGGTTCCTATAAAGTATTACCTTCGAGGAAAATAAAGGTAACGCTGTGTTTTGTATCATTCCTTCATTTTGACATCTCACTGGCGTCACATATTAGTACTTATAGCAGCCTATGGTCGTGCATGGTCGCTAGCGATACCCAAAAAACTAATTTTAAACAGGATTCACTAAATACAAAATAAAGATTGTGCAAAATATTTTCAAATAAGGACGTGTAATCCCAATAAAATCGCAGAATATTTCAACCGGAAAGTTTTCTTTTGTTTCATGACCCTTTTAGTGCCCCTCTCTGTTTAACTTGGTGCTGCCGGTGGCATGTGGTCATCCTAGTTTTCACCAATCCACTTCAAGATGCCTGGCACCATAGCCGTCAAACATGGGGCAAAGCAAGTGCGCATGTTATCATCAAGTCACGAAAGAAAATTGACTGTAATGCTTCGTAGCCCATCAGATGAACGTAAGCTTCCCGCACCTCATTTTCAAACAGAAGGCGTTCCCAAAAGATGTCATCCTTTGAAGTCATTTTTCAGAATGACGTGATTGTATACACAAACAAAAGTACTGGATGATGACAAACCTGTCGCAGATTGGGTTGGCCACGTCTGGCAAAGAGGTCTGGCGTTGGTTTAGGCCTTTGAGCAATGCTCATGCATGAAGCGTTCAGCTGCCAACTTGACCAGTGCATGGTAGACAAGTGCACCATATGCAGCACCATGTCATCATATCTGGCGGCATAACATCACAGCTTCTACTACTCGACGTCTGCCAAAACAAGCCACTAAAGATCAGTTAGACACATTACACCGACAAATGGTAGACACGCCCAGCAACATAATAAAGCATGCCTTTCTGAAGGACTTTACACAAATGGTGAAGGATTCATGACACATATCATCAACAATTGTTATCAAGGTCTTCAAGAAGAGTACCTAGAATGCCATGAACTGCACTGATAATAAAAAGTTTCGGGTCATTGGAAGCCACAAGCGGTTCAAAAGCGAGAATTTATTCCTGACGTCACTAATATAATTGTAGTGGCAACAGTCTGCTTGCTCCTGTGCATGCTGTTTGCTTCTTTGTTTTGCCATTTTAGGGCATCAAAAACAAAAGCTTCTTTTTCTGATTATGAGGAGTCTGAGTTTTAAGGACTTTCTTTTTATTTTGTGTGGCGTAAAATGTGTGCACGTTGCAGGCTGCCAGTTTTTTTTTCATGAAACACGAATGTGCTTTACAATCACAGGAGAAACGAGTAACAAAATGTAATCTACCAGGTGCTTCCGTTTAAGTTCTCGGTGGCCTAGCTACAGTTCCTGCATGCCATGTTTTTAAACCAAAGAGAGCATGAAAATTTGCACTAGTTCAACCAGCCGTGCTACAATGTGTTGCGGCAGTTGTTTTGTACGGGATTGAAATGACTCAAGCATCAAAGACGAGCGAACTGTGCTTATGAGGCCTGCCTGCAGCTAAGGGCACCTTAGGTACTGAAACATGAGAGCTAAGTGAAATGAGCAGATGAAGTTTGTATTTTCTTGTTATTACTTTAGCTTTGTCAAGAAATATTTCTCTACCGCAGATCAAGAAAACTGTGACAACACACCAGAAAACATAAAAAAAACTTCTACTTCTACAACACACACAGTGATGTCACGCATATGCTGAAGAATTTCGGCAGCACTGACCGTCCTTGAACAATGTACTCAGTGCGAGGCAGACGACGAAGCTCGCTTTGTTCCGCAACAATATCGTGTCTCAACTTGCCTAACTCTCACTTCATCGAAAAGCTCCTAGCGTGTGTGAGAAAATGACAGCCAGTGCGTTGTCACAATCACAGAATCCTTCATTCTACGACACCGAATGGCGCCATGAAATAAAGTTCTCGATGAGCGCTCATCTATATAACTCTCTTGATCATTTCCTGCTTGTTTACGCGCTCTAAACACCATGTTTAGGTACAAGCTTGCCCACATTTCAGAGCTTTTAAATGAAGACTTTATTTCGAACTGAAGTACTCCAGCACTGAGACTCAGATCTTCATGCTCCCTGGTACTACACAAGTGCTGTGCGCTTCACTGGAGTTACTCTGTTCACAGAAGACATTGCAATACAGTACACTAGTTGCCAACGAAGTAGTATTTACATAAACAAACATAACAAAGTTTTCTTGAATGCATTTAGGATGCTAGTGAAAAACTATGGGAGAACGGAATGCATTGGAACAGCGCCAGCTAAACATGAAATTGGGGAATGCTCATCAGACATCTTTTTAAAGGGCCCGTCAACAGGCTCAGACTTTTATTTACATCCCCCAAATAAGCTCTCGCATTTTTCCTACGCTCGACCGATTTTTTTTTCACGCGCAATGACGTCAACTTGCAACGTGATGCTGCATGCAGCTCGTAGATTGGTCTAAACCACGTCTCAACAAATAGTAATGAAGTCAACTTCACCGATAGCCGAGTTTACGTCACTGCGCGTGAAATGAGGTTGGTCAGGCGTAACCAGGATGCGCAAGCTTGTTTGGAGGATGTATAAAAAGTTGGAGCTTTTCGACTGGCCCGTTAAATGTGGACAGTTTAAATTATGCTTACCGTATGCAGACCACCCAGATGTGGCTTTCTTTTTACCTAGTATTTCCTTGGCACTAAACAAGCTCTTGGGTATCTGTACCTATACTTAAAGAACCCATGACAATTAGATACTTAAGAAGATTTAGGACTTCATATTACACATCAATTTCTTTCAAAGAGGTTTGGCATAATACGAATGTAAGCTTTGGCATCGGCAACAAATTCAATGAGAAGGCATGGTGCAACTACATCACCTATTGTCAAGGCAAAAACACTTGGCTATGAATAGAAACGCTCTTTTATGTGAGGAGGTAGCCTGCTGCCTTCACCAGTGCATACACGTCTTTTACATATTAAAACGCATACAAAGCTCTCATTCCCACCATTCATTACTTTAAGTATTCTCTAATTTACAAAAAGTTCTCTTTCGTATGCATTACTGTACTGTTGCTCTTCTTGGCTCTTTTATACCTAGTACTGGTAAACATGGTTCCATTAAAAAACTAAAGTGCTCTTGCACAGAAACTACACATCTAAACACCAAGAATATTACATTTTTTTCTTCATTTGAGCGCTCAGTAGGTAGTACACATGAGCCAAACATGCACGCACCGTGCACGCGTGTAGCACTTGTGGTTAATGGGTACCAAGAAGAGTTTGAGCAAAGTGTGCAACTTTCCTCTGCAAAGGAAATACGTCAAGACAAGTTCAAGTTGTAGCATTACCATTCACTCTAGCACTTGTTGTGGCACTCCCTTAGTAGATGTTACCGTTCTCAGAACTTTAACGTTCCTGTGCTCAAAAACAATTGTTGAGTGCGTCCACAGAGGTCCAAAGATTCTGGCAGATGTCACCAAGTGAAGAAGTGTTTGATGATTGAACGTCATCATGCATGGTCCATAAAGGGTGAGTGTCGTGTAGACGAAGTGTTGCAGGAAGCGCTCTATAAAATAAATGTTTGCCGAGCTAGTGCATTCTATTGCAGGTAAATGGACCAAGTAGGATTTCTTGCAGAAGTCTCTAAGAAGTTTATGTCTTATGACCAAACGCTCACGCACAAATCTTTCGCTGAATACCTTAATTTAGGTTGACTCCTAAGATTATGTCAGCATAGCCTTCCACCTACAAAACTAGCCAACATATCATTAAACTCACAGTGACAGAAAGCCAATGCTCTAAACCAAATCTCATCCATAAGAGTGTAAATAAGCCTATCGCCAGACGAGCACCCTTTGTTCTCTATTGAGTGTTCAAAAAAGAATGTCGTGAAAGGGTTCAGAGCTCAGCACCCTTAACCAAATGTGCAGCAAAAAAATTAAAGGGTGTAGAGGGTGCACCCTTTGACTAAGGGTGCTGTCATGGCATAACTTTCTTTTAAATGGGTGCTGTAAGGGGGCTACACATCCACGTACCAGTGGCCTAGGATTGATGCTGGAGATGGTTATAAATGCAGAATGCTCTATACCATGTGGACCGTGCTGTGTGACTGGCCAAATATGGTGTACTATGATGTGAACAGATGTACAATGACGTCTATTTCACCCTGAAGACGTCCACCATATGGCCAGCACTCCAAAGAGTGCCTCTCGCAGGCGCTTATGAAACTAGCACTGAAGCCCAGTGACAGCTCTAGGTGGGGCTTTTGCGTCATCGTCTTCTAAAACACAATAGCTCTTCAGGGAAGCTACTGTTATGTTGGCTGCAGTGTTTTGGTCTTTCTATGTGTGGGCAAGCAGAGAATCCAGCACTGTTATGAGAAGTGCTGCAATTGTGCCTCACTCTGACCAGGTGCTGCTCCTCGGTTTTTTTTTTTGCTGCTCTGTATAAAACAAGCCGCACTTACTGCACTTCTTAAGAACAGTGCTGAATTTTAGATACGTTTGCACTGTTGCAAGAGCAAAGTTAGCTTCACCGCAAAGGAAGTGTGATTTGGCAAAGCCGCTGTTCTCCAGCAGTCAACAAAGTGAAGGCCCCACTTACAGCTGTCTGTACGTTTGTGTGCTAGTTACCCAAGTGCCATCGAGAAATGCTCTGCAGAGTACCGGCTGCATGGTGCAATGGTCAAGGAGTAAGTAGGCATTATTTAAATATATACCTTAAAGCAAGCTATATTGAATAATTATGATTGTTTATTAGCCATCAAATGGATCCCACAGTGTGTATATGATCTAACCTACCGATTTTCGAACAAAAATTAATGACAGCTATTTAAGGCCCCTTGCTGCACATTTGCATGGCCAATTTATGGATGCTTGGTCACCAGACATGCATGCCTGCCAATTAAAAATTCGCAAGGTTTAAATACTGGTGATCAATTCAGCAGCCGTATATTCACTTTAAAAGATACGCAAATAATATGCACTAAATACAACATTTTACCACATTGTGTTCTTGTATATAATGTGTAGCGGAAGTGCGCTTTTATGCATGTGAAAATGCAAAATATTAGGCGCAAACAAAATTTAATAAAAATAAATTTAAGTGATGCAAATAGTTTCTACAACTATTTTGTTGTACACAGCAAACAACCCAAAAACATTGCCAAGAATTAACATGAGCTACGACCAACAGCTCCCATTGCGACGATAAGATCTGTGTGAGGATCAGTTTTCTGTTTTTCGAACCTTTTTCTTATGACGAGACATCTTTTTTGGGAGAAGACTTCGTTTTTAACTCTTGAAATCCTGACTTTCTTTTTTGCAAAGTAGGTAACAAATAAATTATTTAGAACAATAAAAATTTAGGTTAGAGGCACCAGCACTCTAAAGGCGCATATGGCGGGTGTTGGCAGTGCCCATTCAATTAAAAAATGCATAGGAAAGTAGCTGTGTGGTAAAACATGTGTGCTTAGATAAAATGCTTTTGTCATCATGCTAAAAACCTTGACTGAAAACTTCCATAAGGTATATTTACAGCTCTTCCTTTGTATATATAAAAAGTGTGTTTCTAAACTTGTGCGTTACGAAATCAGAAATATTGGCAAGGTAATGCAAGCGGTGTTAGATTATTATAAAGTGATTGTTCAAACATTTGCACAATCCATCTTCAGCTGCCCCAGCGACTTTGGATCATTCGACATAAGTGGGGTCAGGACGCTGCTTCTCTACAGTACATCCGTACCCAGAAGCCTAAAATAAAGACAAAAGCAATGACCAAGAGTTTCACAAGACAGAGTGTCCAAGATATCATATACTCAGTCATGCTGGAGTGTTCCTTGTGCTTTGTGAGTAGAATTCATCACCAGAATCCACTTCGTTTTCAACAGGAAACATGCTTGTTTGGGTCCCCCAGGCAAAATGCTGTGTAAACAATTTGAGAACACCTGGGGCCCACAGAGGGTAGCACATACAACAATTTCACATACAAAAGCAAACGACATAGTAAAAAGGAAATGTATATACACGAAACAATTGAGCAATGATTCAGCATGATGCACGCCTGAAACATTAGCTTGGTTCTAGTAAAATAAAACTATTTGTCAAGTAATAGCGCCGATCTGATTTGACGAAACCGAATGGGGCACTCAAGCGAATTACGTTTTATAAAGAATTGTAAAGTGCCAATTTGCAAATTCTAGTCTAGGTCTACTGTAGTGTGTCATGTATGTGGTACTAGTGTTTGCCTCATATGTATGCTGTAGTCATGAATATATTTAGTTTTCTTAATACCTAGAACTTAGTATCTTGCACTCCAGCTGTTGTTCATGTTCAAATAATTATTTGTTTATGGTAGCATTAGAGTACAAAATTGATGTTAAAAATTCGGCAGATCCCACAAATTTTAGGAGGCGTATTTTAATTTTTTTATTGAGTGATCTTATGAAGTGGAGCTCAATATATTGTCACAAGCAAAACAAGAACTACAGCCAGGAGTTCACCTAAACCAGAGCAACTAAAATGTTCTCTTCTTCATCGCAGCCCCAAGACAAGTATGAGCCACAGCGGCTGGTTCATCTATGGTGACATTACCCCCTCTCCCAAGAACCATCGTCTCGATGCTGTACATGAAGGCGAAAAAAAGAAAATGGGACAAAAATTACCATTCAAGCGGAATAAATAGCGTAAGGCGGATTAACGTAGTTGGTTGTGGAGTCAAGAGTTAAATGAAAAATAAGAAAAATAGGAAAAATGCAAGGACAAGACGAAACAAAAAGAAAGACGCGAAGTTGCCAATAATGCCAGTCACTCGAGGTGATTCACAGCGTGAAAAGTATGGTTTGAGCCGTGAACCGTGAATGACTTCAGTTTGCGGGGTGGAACGGGAACTTATCGATGTGCCTTCTGGGAGAACCTCCTGAGTGACGTTGCTGAGACGTCGTACGACCTTATAAGGGCCAAAGTAGCGGCGAAGAAGCTTTTCTGAATGGCCACGCTCTCGGATAGGGGTCGGCGCCCAGCCTTCGTCACCAGGCTTGAAATTAACTTCACGGTGACGGAGATTGTAGCGGCGCGCGTCTGCGGTTTGGTGATGTTGAATACCGTGACGAGCAAGTCGACGGGCCTCTTCTGCGCAATGCGCAAGTTTTGCGGAATCCGTGTGGTATATTCTTAAGTTGTCGGGCAGGAGCATGGCTTCAATCATCGTCGTGACCTCGCGACCGTGGACTGAGCGAAAAGGTGTGAAACCGGTACTTTCTTGAACAGCAGTGTTATACGCAAATGTTACGTAAAGAAGTATGGCGTCTTAGTTCTTCTGATCGATGTCCACATACATTGACAGCATGTTTGCGATCGTCTTATTGAGTCGTTCAGTTAGCCCGTTGGCTTGCGGGTGGAAAGCCGTTGTTTTACGATGTTTCGTGGACTTAATCGCAAGACTTCCTGCAGCATCTCTGCGGTGAAAGCTGTCCCACAATAAGTTATGACGACAGCTGGCGCACCGTGACGTAAGACGATACTGTTAACAAAACATTGGGTGAAATCGGCTGCGGTGGCTTTTACAAGTGCCTTTGTTTCACAGTAGAATGTTAGGTAGTAGGTAGCGACCACAATCCATCGGTTTCCAGACGAAGACGTGGGGAATGACCCCTGCAAGGCCATGCCAATCTAATGAAAGGGCGCCTTTGGTGGGCCTTTTGGTTGCAGCAGTCCCGCTGGTCGTAAAGGTGGAACCTTACGCTGCTGACAGTCACGACATGTGCGAACGTAGTGCTTTACAGTCTTTGCGAGTCGGGGCCAGTAGTAGGAGCGTTGAATCCGTTGCAGCGTGCGCGTATAGCTGAGGTGTCCGGACGATGGCTCATCATGACACGCACGTAAATTGTCACCACGAAGTGTAGTTGGCCCAACAAGCAGGTGCTTAGCATTAGTAGGATGAAAGTTTTTTTTATAAAGCACTCCATAGCGGACACAAACGAAGGATAGCGAGCATGCGAAGCTTCGAGGAGGGTGGGAATTGCGTCCTTCCAGGAAGTCAATGAGCGGGATGAGCTTGGCGTCATGACGCTGCTCAGCCAAGCGGACTGTTGTTACGGCAGAAAGAAAACTGTCGTCGGCTTCAAGGTCAGTGTTGGCATTTTCTACCGGTGCACGTGAAAGAAAGTCAGCGTTGGTGTGTTTCCGCCCAGATTTGTAGACGATGGTGACATCGAAGTCTTGTAGCCGAAGGCTCCATTGTGCTAGACGACCTGAGGGATCTTTGAGATTGGCGAGCCAACAAAGGGAATGGTGGTCACTAACTACCCTGAATTGGCGGTCATACAAGTATAGGCGGCACTTTGTTATGGCCCAGACAACAGCGAGGCATTCCTTTGTGGCTGCAGAATAGTTTTTCTCCGCTGGGGATAACGTTCTTCTCGC
Organism: Rhipicephalus annulatus; assembly: GCA_013436015.1. Taxonomy (NCBI): domain Eukaryota; kingdom Metazoa; phylum Arthropoda; class Arachnida; order Ixodida; family Ixodidae; genus Rhipicephalus; species Rhipicephalus annulatus. The sequence continues at coordinate 29,334 of WOVY01005032.1, forward strand.
ATAAGCGATCACGCGCTCTACGCCATTATGCCACTGAACTAATACCGCTCCTAGTTCAACGTTGCTAGTTCAATGTGTAATTCCGTGTGGGCGTTTTCGTCAAAATGACTCAGTACAGGTGGAGCATGGAGGAGGTTTCAGAGAGTGTCGAACGCGTGGCAGTGATCAGGACCCCAAACAAACGAGACACATTCTTTTGTAAGCTTGTTGAGTGGTTGAGCAATCTTCGAAAAGTTTTTGACAAAGCACCTGAAATACGCACAGAGCCACAGAAATCGGCGTAGGTCGCTATTTCACTGCAATTTGCCAGTAGCCGCTATGCAAATCCATGGAGGACAAATATTTAGCGTTGCGTATACGGTCAAACGAGTCATCTACCCGGGGTAGAGGATAAACGTCCTTTTTGGTGACTGTGTTCAGTTTACTGGAATCAACAGAAAAACGCAACGTACCGTCCTTTTTCTTTACTAGCACACCTGGCGAAGCCCAGGAACTGGTCGATTGCTGGATGACATCGTCCTGAAGCATCTGCTAGACTTGACGTATAGCGTCTTCATCTGTTTGCGACACTGAATAGGCCTGTTGTCGGATGGGTGTCTCAGTGGGTTCCGTGATGATACGAAGCTGAGCAAGTTTAACCTTTGACGTAGTGGCAAAGCAGTCTTGAAATGAGCCGAGTGTACGCAAAAGGCTTTCTTGTTGAGCTGAAGGCAGTGTCTCGTTTACGTAGAGAGTGCTCGCGAAAGCCTCGTCAGGGTGGTCATTCGATGAAAATCAAGCTAACGTGGACGAACCATCGGCATCAGCAAGTTCTTCACATTATGCCATGGCAGTGTCTCGTTAGGCGGCGATATTCGTCAATGAAGTTCGTGACCAGCAGGTGAACATGCCTGTTGCTAGGCTGAATGATTCCTCGGGCAACACAGATTTGTCGTGAAATAAGGAAAGACAAATGGGCCTCTGAAATTACCGCGTCAGACATGTCTTGCCCAGTTCTACTTTGACAAAGAGGCTGCTTCGAGGTGGAACAGCCAGAGAAACGTCCGTACCACGGAGCGCTCTTTTTCGGAATTGTGTACTCAGTTGCAGCGCAACACAGTCGAAATTTGGGCTTGATGGTGCATTGTGACGACTGAAAATAGCGCTAAGAAATGGGGACACAAGAAGAGGACACAAGGCACAGGCGCTAGTGCCTTCTTGTGTCCCCGTTGTGTCTTCTGGTGTCCCCGTTTCTTAGCGCTATTTTTAGTCGTCAGTTGCACCGCAAAAAGGATCCTTGAAGGACACAAGTAATTCACGGAGGTTGATGACGGCGCCGTATTCACGAAGGAAGTCCATTCCTAGAATAACTGGCCAAGAGCACACGCGCAATACGAGGAAAAAGCCGCAAATGTCGACGTACGTATTCGAATGCGTGCCGTGCACAACATACCAGTAGGCATCACCAGATGGCCACCTATTGTGCGCAACTGGGGTCCTTGCCACGGCGTGGTAACCTTCTTCAGTTCAGACGCCAGTGTGGTGCTCATTAAGGAATAGTCGGCACCGGTGTAGATGAGGGCGTTGTCTCACAGGGTGATTGTCGACGAAGACGGCGATTTCGGCAGAAACGACCTTTCTGCTGTCGGAGAATACTGCAAAACCGGAATGGTCCTCGTCTGTTTGTTGCGTCGAAGGAGGGTCTTTTACAGTTCGCCGGGCCGCAACTTCACTCCCAGAAGCCGCCGTTCCTAGTTTCTCCTGCAGGGGCTTGGTGACCGGCTCCTAAAAGGAGCGGAAGATGATAAGGGCAAACTGGGTGACGTAGACCGGTAAGGCGATGGTGATCTCGACTGGTGGTGCTGAATAGTCGAAGGAGTTCGCTGGCCCGTAAGATAGGCTTCGAATTTGTGGGGGTGCTCACCGTAGCGCGGGCATCGAGCATCAGTGTGGAAGCCGCGGAGACCTAGTTGCCGGTATTGACTGTTCCGGTGTACGTGACCCGCTTCACCACACTGATAGCAGAGCGGACGGTTATTCAAGGTGCGCCACGTGCTTGCCTTGGTACCGCTTTGTCTTGAGGCAGATGGCAGATAGGTGGGCGTGCTCGGAAACCTTGAGACGAGAGGCGGGCTTGAAGCAGTGTCGTGAAATGGCTGCATAGCCTGGTACCTTGGCTGGATAGCAGGATCTGTAGCCGGTGGCGCAGAGGATCGCTATGCCGCTGCATATGTCAGGACTGAGGCCTCGGGAACCGGTGGTGTGATTAGGGCCAGGGGTGTGACAGCCAGCCGGACTTCCTGTCTGATTATATCTGCGTGGGTTGAAACAGGTGGATGGAATCCCACTGCCTGAAGCTGTCGCAATTCGTCTCGAACGATACTTCGAATAAAGTGTGCGAGGGCCTGTCGCTCGCTGTCAGAGCCGATAGAGCATGTGGTGGCCGGGATCTGGCGTTTCTAATGTGACGACCGCTGCTGCAGAGTACAATACATCGTGGTCGCCTCACTGATGATCTTGGCGACTGTCATCGGTGGATTGCGCACGAGCCCAGCGAAAAGCTGTTCTTTTACTCCGCGCATCAAATGCCGCACCCTATTTTCCCTTGGCATGGCAGGATCCGCGCGCTTGAAGAGCCGAAGCATGTCCTCGACAAACATGGGTACTCATTTGTTCGGCCGCTGCTTTCTGCAGGATATGGCTGGTTCGGCCCTCTCCTTCCTCTCGGTGTTGCGATAGGCGTCACGGAGCTTTCGGCTAAACTCTTTCCAGGTTGCACAGGAGCCCTCGTGGTTCTCGTACCACGTCTTCGCAGAATCCTTCAAGTAGAAGTCAACTCGGCGAAGCTTGCGAACATCGTCCCATTCGTTGATACTGGCAAACCGATCAAAGTGGTGGACCCAGTCATCAACGTCCTCGAAGATGTCTCCATGGAACAGCTTTAATGTCTGTGGCGCATGAAAAACTGGCGCGAGAAGAGAACCATGGACATCGCTGATTTGGACCGCCTGGCTTGTCATGGAAGTTGCCATCTTTCTGGATGTCGATGCCAAGGGACCAAATTCAGGGGGTAACCCACGCAGGCGGCGGCTGCTTCTTGCTCTGGGTGATGTAGCTCTCTACAAGACGGCCGACACAGCCGAAGTACTACACGCACCCAGCGTCTCCACCATTAATTTCACGAGCAAAACAAGACGTATTGCCAGGAGTTCACCTGCCTTGTCTTGTCTTGTCTCCTAGGAGATTTTGGCTCATACCCACATGGGGGATTGGCCACACTGTACCTCTTGATAGATCATTTTTTATAACGCTTGCTAAAAAAATAAAGAGAAGTTAGATAGAAACAATAAAAATGTTCCTTTGAAAAAACGTGAAAAAAACTGCAGAATAATACGATAAACCAGAATATATAAAACAAATAAACAATAATGAGGAAGGGGAAGAAAAAATTGGATATATCTGGCAGTACCACTAGCAGCGTATCCTTCTGCACCAGAGCAACGGAAATGTTCTCTTCTTCTTCGCAGCCCAAGAACGAGTATGAGCCACGGCGGCTTGTTCATCAATGGTGGCAATGTGTACAAATCCTCGCACACATATGCGCTAAACAGCCGCATATATTTCATTAGTTATGGGGAGATGTTACACCTGTGACAACATTTGCAGTTATTTGCAGTTTTGTTACAATGCCAACAGAAACATTGATATTAGCCACAATACAAGTGGCAGGCTGGTAAGAAGCTCCAGTGTTTTCGCTGGGACTCACGAGAATGGTAGCCCTCAACTCTGCTATAAATATACCTCACAGGATGGCACCTAACTACATTTGACGTTGATTCGACATGATGGCTGCATCATAAGAGTGCATACATAATAGTTATAAAATTTGGTAGCCAGTACTGCAACTACAGTTGATGTTACACGAACATTAAGGTCTATTTGAAAAGCATATCCGAGGGCCGGCAAGGCTCTGTTGTAGAATACTTGATTGCCAAGCACAATACTAGATTTCAATTTCTGCTGGGACAAATTAATTTTTATCAATTGTCCGGTCAATGCTGCCTATGTCAGGTTTTTCACGCGATTCTGGTAGATATAAAACCTAATGGTGGATATAAAACATATATCACCTGTGGCAGATACCCGCGTACTGGTAGCAAAGACCTGCTTCTTGGTATGTGCCACTGTTTTTTGGGAAGTGTCGGACGACGTATGGGACGAGAGTGTTAAAATAATAAATGTGAAGTATTTCTCAGTGAAGATGGGCGACTTTGAGCGTATCTATCTATCCATCTATTTATCTATCTATCTATCTATCTATCTATATATCTATCCACCTAGCCGCTTACATTTGGGTGCTCACGTGGTCACCCCCTTGACTTGGCGTGTACGAAAACTAGCAATGGAGGGCAAAATGGTTTGACGAATATGACGCGCTAGTCAATACATGAATCATGTCGCAATCTCGTCGCGTACATTGTCAAACACTTCCCGCCAGACAGTGGCACATACCCATTAACGGGTATGTGTCGCTGATATGCGGGTAAAGTGCCACAAGTGATTGACACTCAATATCTACCCATCAACGACGAGAACACAATGTCATTTTTAACACGCGAGCGTTAAGAAATTAACAAGATCGGTAGCGCCAATCCGATGAATGTAAGGAATAAATGCGGGGGTCCCAGGTTGCATTGAACCCAAGCATTCTGCGTGGCATTGAAGTATTTTACCACGGAGCCACGCCAGGCCTCGAAACAAGTTTTCAAATAAATGCTAATATTCTTCACTGCTACCACTATAGTCATCACTGCTACCACTATAGTCAATAGTGGTAGCAGTGATGCCTACCCAATTTTATAAGAAATTATATAAGTACACCTTTGATACTGCCGTCACGTCGAATTAACGTATGTTGTGGTTAGTTGTCGTGCGCTTAGGTTGGTTTATGTAGCAGCATCCTCGCGAGCATCAGCGCTTCATATCAGCTTCGAGTGTTGCTACTACGCTTGTTCCAGTTGGTGTTGTTGCACAAGTGCAAACAACTTGTTATATAAACATGCGACTCTCTTCAACATGTGTCTTTGCGTGCAACATTCGGACATATATTTAGCGTCATATAATGACGTGTCACTCAATAACAAATTTGCAGCATGGTCACCTTCCCTCCATATGCTTCGCATAACGTCTATTTCCAGGTACGTGAGATCTGCCGAATTTTCGTGACGTGACCCGCGCGTCGTATTTGTCAACCCGTCTTACCCTCCTGTACTAATTCTTATGTACTCAAAGTTAAGGGGATGATGATGATAGCACCCAGACATGTGCGGTTAGATGCAGATAGAAGCCAAACGTGCTTGCAGTACGCAAAGATAGGCACCGCACCTAAATAGAATTTTCATGTCATCCGCACGCATGAGATGTTTCGGTGAATCGGTCACAGCATATAAATAATTATTACAGACTATGCACAACAAAAGCCCCATCTTGACCCCTGGGGCACCCCATATTTTATCTAGATGCGAAGTCACTGATGTTCTCACAATGCTTCGTGATGCACTGCTTTTCAAGAGTTCAAAGGCAATGCAATGCGCACCATAGTCATGCAGTTTGCACACAATATTGTAATTCACCCAGTAAAATGCTTTTCTTAAATCACTAAATAAGCCAACACTCAAAAGTTCGTTTTCTATGTTGCTCAGAGTTTCGTTTTTCAACTGCAATAATTCCATTGCGGTAGACTTTTCTTTCCAGAAGCGCCACTACGCAATTCCCTTACAATTTAGTCAAAAGGTTAATGAGCCGTTCAATCATACCATTATCAAATACTTCAGACAAGATGGGCTGAATGAATATTATCCTGTTTTTAGCCGTTTCGCGGAAAACTTGACCTTTATACATTGGTTTCACACATATAACTTTAAGATCAAAGGAAAATATCTGTTTCCAGCATTAAGTGAACTAGAAATGGTAACGAGTGGGTTATGATATGTGTGTTCGTCTGCATGACTAGGACTTTTAATCTAAATTTAAGAGCCACTGTAGACAGACGTGCCTTTTTTGCCTTCGTCAGAACATTTCATTTGTTACATTGGGCAAAACGTACTACTGTCTTTCAAACCAGGTTTGTTTGTTCTTACTATGTAAAAATATCAATATTATCACAAGTTAATTGTTCTTCCATCACCACACATACCTTTTGGTCAGTGTCAAAGGGCAAACCCCTCATATGTGTTGCCTTCTATGTCAAGGTAGTTCGCCTTTGGATACAGTTTCAATTGTTGAATTTTCATCTGAAGTTGGTTATGTTCACCTGGAAGTTTTTAGACTATTTCACGGTGTGACAGGCTCTTCAAGCAAAACCTTTATTTATAAAAATAGCGCGGCTTCGTCTCACACTGCTTGAAAGACCAAAGTTCAGCATGAATTTTGCGCTTGAAATTTTCAAGTGCTTTACACAGATCCTTTCTGCTTGCTATGACAAACAATTCACAGAAAACACTTGTACTCTTGCTAGGCTGAAGTGCATACAGTAATACTAATACAATTGAAGCATGGAATAAGTGTCCCACCTGAGCAAAAATAATTTTGGCGAGCACTTTGAAGACCCCACAGACTACTGCCAAACTGAGGAATTTATGGAGAGCACTTCATATATGTATTCACCATCTAATAACTTAGTGGGTCAAAGCAAGTGAGCAGGTGAACATGCGTGAACCAGCTAAGGCTAGGAACGCTAGTGCAGAGTTTTCTCGTACTTGGGCCTCTTGGTCTCTTCAGGAACATTTTTTTCAGCAGTCTGACTGACACCAAATGACGGACCGTGCCGAAGAATTTCTGCACCTGTGCAAAAATTATTTTTCTGAGCGTTGTAAAGACTGTGTGCAATTCTCGCCAAACTGCAGTGAATGGCTAGCAATGCATGACCAATATATTCAGTAGCATGTAACTCTATAAAGGGCATGTTGCAGAATTAATTCAACAAACAGACTGCTTTTCTGAGCTTTTTTCTATTTTTGATGTCATAGATCTGATTTTTAATTCCCCCTTTCAGCTCACTCATGCACGAACGTGAAGGTACGAGTATTAGGCAAAGACAACCGCTGTTAGGTGTAAGTGTCGACTACGTGTAATTAGGAGTTATGCATGAATGAGTAATCTTGTTGGCTGTAATTAATAAATTTAGTTCTTGCAGCTGGCCAAATGTAAGTATCAGTGCATCCACAGAGGCACATTCGCATACCAGTAGATATATATGATGCCTATGTGTTGTGTTTCCTAGGATAAAATTATGCAATAAGCACCTATGACTATCGTAATACGTAAAATTTCAATACCACTGCATATACATGACAGTATCCGCATAAGCATTCACTGGAGATAAATCATAACATTGAAGGAATACTGACACCAAAATTTTGCTCCTTGTGCTTTTTCTTGTTGCAGTGGGTAGCTCAGGCCCGCTTGCTATGTCTAAAAACTGGGTCTGAAAAGGTGTGGAATGGTTGTTTATTAAGAGATGTTTTTAGAGCGCCCAGCCGATCTTTCGGGTTTAAAAGAGCACTGAGCTGGGCACGAGCAGTTCCGGTAGCAAGGTAAACGCAACTGGCCTTGTGACCACGCAAAACTGTGATGTCGCGGAGTGTGCAAGAGCATGCAGGAGCCGGCACCGCAATGACAGCAAGCACGCGCAAAACCGTGGGCAGTAAGGAAGAAATCACAGATAGTGTAATGAAAGGCATGCGCAAGAAGCAGCCAACAAAACCCGTGTCATAGGTTATTTAAACTCCCACCGCATTGAGATTGGTGTCGCAAAAAGCTTCGCGCCTTTCTCAGTCACGCGGCATGCACATTAAAATTGATTGTAAATATGTTGTATGCTATATTTTTCTTTCATATTTCGTTGAGGATATGTACGTCTCTAGATAACTCTGCCAAGCTCATTATCTAACCTTCGAGAGTTGGAGTCGGACCTACTTTAAAATGTGCTTTCTCATCAGTACGGCCGCATGTTTGCGTATGCTTTGTTACGTGTTATTTTTCTCTCTTTTACTCTTTTCTCTACCTCTTTCAATTGACCCGTTGATTTATATGCGGGGTTTAATATCCCAAAACCACCATAAGATTATGAGAGTCATCATAGTGCATAGCTCTGGAATTTTCCACCACCTGTGGTTTTTTAACGTGCACCCAAATCTGAGCACACAGGTAAACAGCACTTTCACCTCCATTGAAAATGCAACCGCCGCCAGCGGGATTCGATCCCGCGACCCGTGGGTCAGCAGCCGAGTACCTTAGCACTCATCCACCACGATGGGACTTCAATCTCCATGTTGCCTAGTGTAGGGAAGCGAACAGCTTCCCTTGTCTGCGTAACCCTCCTGCCTTTCCTTTTCTACAATTGCTTCTCATGAGTATACCAATGCAGCTTCCTTCAAGCTGCTAACACTGGGACGATTATTCACTGTCTGAAATGGGGTTCACTAAATAAATAATGTGTGCAGTTTCACTGTGATCATGATTAAATTATTCTTGTTGACTAAGAAGGCAATACTCCTCATCAAACACAACTTGCTGTCTGATGGTCGTAGAGAAAAAAAAAAGGCTGAAAATGCTAAGACACAATATCGATATTGAACCACATGTCATCACAATAAGCAGGCAAGCTTCTGCAATAATGTCCAGCAACCAGGATCCCAGACACTATTGCTAGCTACATTAAGTAATGGTTCCCCACCATGACGTAAAGGCGGCATATGAACGAAGTGAAAAGCAGCGAGTAACAAAGGACAGTGACGGACGAAGAGCTGAACTTACAATAGAGGTTTTTATTCCATACAGGGGGGTATACAAAGCACACAAAGCTTGAAAAGAGAGAGAGGAGAAGAGTGACGTGCAAGTTTGTTAAGTTCGTATGCGCCTGAAAAAACTGTGATTGAGCTATCATTCGCTTGACAAATACGCAAATTCCTTGAGGACGAGTGTTATCGAAGGTGGCAACAACACACACATCACCTTTCTTGTCAATGCAGAACTTCTCAAAAATCTCACGTGCCCTTTGATCCCTGCATCATCGAAGTACTGTGCACCTTGTATAATGTTCCTCACCAAAGAATTTGCGTATTTGTCAAGCGAATCATAGCTTAATCACAGCTTTTTCAGACACACACAAACATTAAAGAAGTTTCGACGTCACTCTTCTCCTCTCCCTCCTTTTCAAGGGTTGTGTGCTATATATACCCCAATGTATGGAATAAAAACATTGGTTGTAAGTTCAGCGCTTCGTCTGTCTCGGTCACTGTCCTGTGTTATGCGCTATTTTTCACTTCGTTCATCATGTACCAACCGGCACAAATAAGCACTTTCGTGAAGACAGCCTAACCACCTTGTGCTTAACCGGCTTTATTATGATAACGATGACGCCACAAACATCATTGGCCTTTGTATGGTAATAACTATTAAACTGGCAATCGATGTGACAATAACATTCATACGACGTCATGAATCTTGCATCCTACCATGTGGTCTAAGTACCAACAAGGTGGTTCAGTGATGTCAGTGAATGCCAACACACGACAATCACTTGGTGAAGATTATATTTGACATTTTTTATTGGTATACTGCCTACAGCTCAAGAAAGCCAGTCTAGCTTTGTTACGTTCTTAGATAAACACACTGTCTAAGTTTACACTTCAGAAGCTACATGTGCATCACTTAGGCATGCATACCATTAAGTATATGTACCCTTTTGTGTTTCGAGCAATAAATGAGGTATTCATACCCTGCACATACCACAGGTTGCTTGAAAATCTGTAGGAAAGGCCTAAAGAATTTCCCATATAAGATAAAGCGCTGTGCTTGTAATTCAAGAAGGTCATTGAGGTTGTGGTACAATTATAGGTCAGAATGTTTGTAGACGGTAAAGGTATTCGGTGAAGCTTTAACGCCCAAAGCAGGGCAAGGCACACTCAATTCTCAAAAATCCGAATAGCATAATAGTAGGTGAACATGGAAGAAACAAGTAGTACAATGGTAATTGCGCTTGAAACGAGGAAAATACTGTTTCAAACCTAGCGCTTTCACAGCAAGGTGTTCAACCTAGCGCTTTCCACAGCTAAGGTCGGCTATTCAGCCGCTCATAAACAAAATTTATTGACCCAGGAGTAATTAGAAGCTTCGCGAGCCGTATCTACATCACAACTGTGTCAAGTTCACGCGCGCGTAATCAACCTGGATATTGTGGTAGTTTAATATTATACTTGTCTGGTGGATGAAACAGATTTCGTCACAGACGAAAACACATCAACCTTATGGTAGTCCAACACATTTCCCGTCCTTTAGGTGTTACAATAAGACGCATATCATATGAGACTATCTTCAGAAACTTCTTTGACACAGAAAATGAACAATGCCGGGCAAATACCAACGCGCACCCACGTATTTATTTCTCCATCAATTCAATTAAAAATGCAAAGATATAATTCAACGCACATTCCCCGAATGGTATCCCACGGCATTGCGATAACATAGTGAGTCATAGTGTGTAGGGCATCGCCCCACCTATGTTCAAAACC
>WOVY01005033.1:0-62564 GCA_013436015.1 Rhipicephalus annulatus
CGCGAGCTCGGCTAGCACGAGGTGGACGAAGAATAAGGAGAGAATAAGAAAATATCTGGCCTACTGAACAAGGCATTATATGTATGTATATATATATATATATATATATGAAAAAGGATGATCAGAGTTCTCCTGGCTACCGTAGTAAAAATTATAAACTTCGAATTAGTACAATATAAGAACCAGAACAATAATGATTTAGTTATTCCTAACAGTTAATATATAGAAAAGAGAGAGAAATGGACATGCGCCTAGTTGTTCAAACATTTGTTTTTCTTCCTACATTTTGCCATTTTGCCAAAGACGAATCAATATAGTCAGCGTCACCTAAAGAAACCAAGATGGATGCGTACTACGTACTTAAAAAGAAACGGAGCAAAGAAAACGAGAAAGGATAGATAAGTATCTCAGCGTGATGGCTAAGGTGCCCGAACTAATAAAAGTGAACTAACGATTGGCAGTAGTGTTGGTTAAGTTTAAGTTAAAGATGCATAATAAATTAAAAAAGAAGAGGGATGTGACGCGGCTTGTCGAAAAAAAACAAAAACAGTGCGCCTTCAAGAAAAGCACGCAATTTGCTCCGCAAAATTTGCTCCAGCACGCGTAGAACTTTTTTAATAATGATTTTTTGTGAGCGTTTGACTGAACACCACTTGTGAAATTAAGCCGAAGGATAAACGTACAGTAGTCATAACAGCGTTAACAAGCGTTTATACGTAGATCATTTGTTGTACCCACGGATCCTGTCTAACTGTTAACAGGTACTCCACGCAGGTTCCACGAATTTAGAACTATTATGCCTGAGAACTATTCTGACATACTGATACATTACTCGAGTCGACTCGTCCAAAACTGACTTCTTTTATGGTTTGCACATAATTATCAACAACTACTTTTATCTCGCTTAATCGAGTACACCCTGTCACTGATGAATGCTGACGAAGTTATTTATTCTCTCTGTCCTCTCAGAGAATAATTTCGCACGTAACGAGAGCACCATACGGCACCATAAAAAAAAGCTCCTCAAGCACAAAAAGCTCACAATAATAGTTATTAAGTATTATTTGTAGTTTTATTTCTTTTGAAGAATAATAGAAAGTGTTATGTGTTGAACAGCGCACAATGTGAACGGAGTGTGTGACGCATATGATATGGGGAAGAAAGTAATTGCAACGCCAAATCTTCTCGTGGTGAGTGGGAGGAGTTTACAATGTCGTTAATGATGAACTTAGTGCGTGATTAGTGATTGCATGTGATTCAACGTCCAGGAATGTATTTGAACTGCCCGCGGAAGACGATCGAGTGATGATCACAAGGTGATCGAGTGTCAGAATTGGTGCGCGCGTGGTGTAGAACCGCATCTTTACGATAACTATAACACAACTGCCCTGCGTACAAAACTGCAGCGGAAAAATGCACGACAGCTGGTCCGCAAAGTCGGCCCAGCTCGCGCTCGAGTCTCCTCAGGAAGAACAAGATTCTTTGTTTTATTGCATCTTTTTTTCGCTCTCGTTTTCTGCTTAGTGCTAATTTAACTTTCTCCTGCATCTCTACGAAAGAAAAATAAACAATGAAGAAAAAAACAGAAAAGAAAGAAAAAAGTAATAGTCAGTCCGGGAACGAGCTTTTCCTAGCAAAAAAAGTGTTATTTGAAATATGTCGGAGAGCCACATAGACAGGGACCTAACGCGAATGTTTGTTGTTGTTGTTGTTTGATATGCATACGCAAATAAGGAGACACAGAGGGGATAAAGAGACTGCCGGCTGACAACTGCCTCCTAAAGAGAGGCACAAGGTCTGCTTACTTTTTCGAGAGAAAGAAAAAGATAGAAAAGAGGAAGTTAGGGAGAGAAAAAGAGCAAAGAAGATAGAAAAGTAAACGTGAAACGTCGAAGACACGTACAAAAATGACGAAAGACACGAAAAAAAAAAGACTACTCTGAAAACATCACCAGATCAGTTTCGTTCGTGAATGCCAGCAGAGCTCGACGGGTCTGGTCATGTGTAGTAAAAACAATACAAAACAAAACAAAACCTCGAAAGACCGCACGTGAAATACAAGACAGAGCCGTCCATGTCCACCAGGTATACATACACATGCGTGAAAAGGCTCTCTCGAGCGTCCCCGTTTTTGTCCAGCAAAAGAATTAGCATCACAAAGGGTGTTAGCGCGAGCTTATATAGAACAGCACTATAAAAGCGAAGCTATAGTTCAGTACCCAATTAAGGACCACATGCGCCAGATCCTACCACGCCACGTGGTGCACATTATTTACGCCTGTCGGAATCGCGTAAGCAGCGGAGATATAGCGCCAGGCATCTGCCGCACGAAGAGAACCAAACAAGTTCCGCGTGTCCTATGCGTCGCAGGTTTTAGGATTTGCTTTAAGGGCCCCGTAAACAACTCCAAGTGTGAAGACGAGAGAATGGTTTTTTTTTTCTAGCCATCATTACTCTTCGAACAGGTGCGATCTCCTCCTCACCACTTATCTATTTATGAACTCGTGATAATTGTCAGCACTGAGCGGTGAGCCTATCAGGAGTTCGCGCTTTTTGGCTACACGTTGATATGTGCGCTAGCGCAGTCGACAACGCACCAAACTAACCGAAATCACCTGATCACGCATGATATGCGTGGGAAATGCAGGATACAAATAAATACTTATATTCCTATATTATATGGGCCAATCGAAATCTTCTCTTTTCACGACGTCACGCGAATAGTGTGCTGGCGTCACGAACTGTGCCATTGGAAACGCCAGAGAAAAAAAATAACGTGCTTATTCATTAGCCTCTTTTCGAGGTTCCATAGAGACCCTTCAATACTCCACAGCGTCGCATCATAGCTTACTACGCGTTCTTACGTAGGCTGACGCGCATGGCAAATACCAGCCAGTTTTAGTGCAATCCTGGTAAAATCTTTCTACTAATGAACACCCCCTATGCTGTTTGGTCCGGATCAGCCCTTTGGCTGTAGGTGTTGAGGACGGAAGCGCGCCCCCTGCGTACTGAACGAAGCTTCGTCAAACGCTTAATATAAGCAACGAAATTGACAAAACCAAACAATGCGTACAGACTCTTTTTAAGCAAACGCGTGCACTGATGTTTTGTCAATAGAAGGGTTTTGGGTGGGCCAGTTGGTGCACAAACATTGTGGCAGAACAGCGCGGACAACGGGGCGAGGAACATAGAGGACACAAAGCTGATCATGAACTGATTCCATTTATTGGAAAGGCAGAGAATGTTATAAGCGGGGGAACAGAAAACGAAAAAATCACGAGTGTTATCGAGTGATGCCATCGAGTTAATCGATAGCGTATGTACCTTTCTTTTTCATTTCTTATTCAGCTTCCTATAGTAAATATTATCTGCCTTTCCATATAAGGAAACTAGTCGATAGACAGCGTTGTATCCTGTAAGTTCTTCATCCCGTTGTGCACGCTTTTCTGCCACAATGGTCTATCAGCATTCACTTGAGAACAAAGGGGAGACAATCCATCAGATGTATATATCATTCTTAGGCGTAAATTACATCGTAACACCACGTCGTTCACCGGACTGTAGGCGCATCTGTTAAAGTTAACGAATCCTAATAATGACTCGGACCAATCAGACTCAGGCGCTTCTTTCACGATCGTCTTGCCCGATAGCGTTCTGACAAATTTTCATTTTGCTTGATTACATCATCATCACACGGCGGAAAGAATGTTTTCATTCAGTGCTTTACAAACTCGCGCTAGGACTCAAGCTTTATTTGTTCCTGATGGCATAGTGAGAGCTGCCGAACGACAACACTTTCCGTGAAGCGGTGGGGCCCCGATGAGGCGTTGAACGCAACCATTAGTCTAGGCGCCGGCATGAATCGTCAGACTTGAACTCCACACGCCATATTTCCCCTCTTTCAGTCCCGTCATCACCACCAGTACCCCATTCACAGGAAGCAAGATCTCATAATGCTTGTCAACGGCTTTGACGGCGCGCCGCCATTCGTGTTGTTATAGCTGTGCTGAACGCTTGGGCTGCACTGTTCTCTTCCGCAAAGCTGCATACGCTCGTACTCTTTGTATTCCGTGGAGGCTGTAGTAACTCCATTCTTTCTCTCTCTCCCTCTCTCTTATGTGCTATCGTACTCGACGAAGGCACGCACCAAGCGAAAACGACGTGGCAGCCAGGAATGTGCGATATCCTGCAGTGCCGTTGCTGTATACGCTGTATGGGCTAACGTCGAGGGGAGGTAGATCTTGCACCACGAGCCATCATGAAACCTGTACAGGTACACGAGCGCGTTCCTATATGAACAGAATGAGCCGGTGATGTGAACACTGGAGGAGAAAAGGGAGGAGAGACAACCGAGGGAGGAAGGGGATAGGACGAAGGTTATAGGCAGAAAGTGTAAACAAACGGACCCACCAGGCCCCAGTGAACACGGCAGCCTGTTCAAGATATACGCGCTTTGTTGTGTGTCTTCCTGCTCTCGGTGCTAGGTCTAGCCAAACGACGTGCCACCTCCCTAATCGGATGCCGGGAATTCCGGGGAGCCTCCCGCTCCTCCTGACGCGGTCGATGAAGGTCTCATTCATTGGCTGCGAAGCTGAAGAGTGTACACGCATGCGCGAGGCCAGCCACGTTGACATGTTGCAGCCGTTAAGGGGGCATTCCCCTTATCAACGCTATGCTTGGCGTTGATGTTTTGGCCCTGGCACTGCGTTTATGGCCATCGAGTCAATTGGCGAGTGTGTTCGAGCGAGCCTGCCTATCTTCCGTGCAGGTGTGTTAGCGTGTGTTTGGGCTGCCAAGTTCAACTCAAAGCGTTAAAGCTCATAGACCAATCTTATACTGCTTAGCACTTCTATGTTTTTTATTTTATTCCTGCTTTCCTGAGTTCGACCACATGACCTAATATGAGCACAATGTAGCCCATGCTGGAGACGCTTAGTCATAATGATCAGCCTCTACTGTCGACCTACTGCAGGTTGGTTGGTCTGTGGAGTTCAACGTCCCAAAGCGACTCAGGCTAGGAGAGATGTCGTAGGGAAGGGCCTTGTGTGATTTCGACCCTCCAGGGTTTCTTAAACGTGCACTGACGTCGCACAGTACGTAGACCTTTAGCATTTCAATCCCATTAAGGTGCCACGGCCTCAACCAGAATCGAACTAGCGTTTTTGGGTCGTCCGTGCATAGTATTGAACAGGCTACTAAGGCGGCGACTGTCTACACTTGTGCGCTCAAATAAGACGCTGAAGTATTTCTCGCTCTCTCTCGGAGAAGGAAGAAGGAAGGGAGAAATATAGAGCAGGGATGTTAACAAATATTTAAAAAATCCACACGCTTCCCAGCACTTTTATTCAGGTTCTGAATAAACTGCTAGATATAGAAACTAGACAGCTTTTTGTAGTCTCCTGGCTATATTAAGCCGTTCATGATTAAGAGCAAACTGTCCTCACAGTTGAATGCAAAAACATCACCTTACACTGTGAATTACCCCTTGTCTGTTCATATAGCCTTACTGTTTATATAAGTTTAATCATCTCGATGTTTCACGAATGTCCTGTCCTTGTACAATTTTTGCATTGTACATCACTGTATACGCAAATAAGTTATTTTCGCTGTATATAACAGCTTGCACTGCACATACGCATGATCATCAGTGAACATCTTTCTGTGTGCACATAAGCTATGTAAGATGCATCTGGAAATAAAATTCTGTCAAACCAGGGCATGGTTGGGGGTGTACTGTGGAGAAAGAGACAGGAGCCTTCGAAAGTAATACCTAGAGAGAAAGAGGGAGAGAAGGAGCCATCAGCAGTCAGAGTTACACGTCTCACAGCCACAATATCGCCACCGGTCTATAGCCACCGGTGCAAGCCAGTTGGGAGCGAAAATTCGAGCAATGCCTTCAGTCACCTTCATCCGCGATGACCTATCAGGACCACCTTTCAAAATGTTTTCCTCCGCCATCAGTCTGCGATCCATGTGAGCTAGAGCGACAGTGAGTGACTACCTCTGCATATCGTAGCGAAGTTGAAAGTCGCGAAAACTGTGCTGTAATGCCTCCTCGCTGCCACAGTTGCCGCAAAACGGGTTGCCGGTCATTACGATGGGAATAGAAACTGCCTTTGTAAAAGCCACTCTTAGCCATGAACGGCCAAGCAGAGTGGCTTTTTTGTGGTAGACTCCAGCAGGCGCATGAATTTGAAGTAAATAATTTGTATAGTGTAAGTGTTGGTTGTTCAGTCTACTTGCCGTGTGCCTAGCAAGCAAAATGTAAACCAGCCCGAATTGCGCACCACCAATATCACTTATACCACCGCGAGCATTTTGTACGGATCTCCAGCCTGTTGCAGTTGTTGTTTTCCGCTGCACATGGCTTGTGCCCAAAGGAGGGGATTGACCGATTATAAGGTAAATTTTACCAATACTTTCTGCATTGCTCAATTCCTAAAAAAATGCTAGTTATCTATTTGTGATTTGAAGTGCCAATTGCGAATTTGAAAAAAAAAATTAGTGAGTCCTAACTGCAATATTCATAGAGATGGCTTCGTTGTCTGCATCACGTGCTTCAGAGCACGTGCATCACGTGCTTCGCACGCTTTATAGATGAAGAGTTCGGCGATGTTCTGGTGTGATCAGCCTGAGGCAGCTGATTTACTTCAACAACTTCTTGCCGCTTCCGCAACGCGTCCCATAGGCGAGACACCGATCATCCGTCGTGCGGGCGGGGTGTATACATGGAAAGTGCATTACGCAAGACAAGCTCATTTAGCACGCATAGTTTAACGCAATGCGAGGATCCACAGCTTTTGCGAAATCGCCATGCCGGCGTTTAGCGCTATCCGCTGTCCTCGCAGCAAAGTTGAATACGTGTCAACGGAGCTTTTTTTTTTCTCCAAGGCACGCACTGCGGTTTCGTCCACTGTTAGGCATAATCGCATATGTGTGTTTGTTGTATTGTAGAGGCAAGCTGTTTTTGTATTTTCTATATACCGCATAATTTAGTCTTTTCAATTCGCCTAATTAACCCTAATTAGCACGCTCATTTTGATGGCCAGATGCGACGACTTTATATGTATACTATAGTATGCGAAGTAACGAAACTAGGGGAACCACGTCTCTTTTCCCATTTTTAGCGAGCGCACATAACATGTAGTGGTGCGGGTGCAGTGGATATCTCCTTGATGAAATATTCGCACTAGGAAGATATTTGTAGATCACGAGTTTCGTAAGCTCTGTCAGCAGGTTTGTAAACATGTTCTTTTGCGCATCACTTCATGTTGTGCAATCAGCATTGCTTGCCAGAACAGCACAGCTTACAGCGAGGTGCGGCCTTTAAAGAAAAAAAGGAACAGCATTGACATAGACCTGTGACCACGTCTTTCAGATGCATTCTCGTCATAGAAAGTGGCCCTCTAGAATACGGTATATCTACAAATTTTGTTTGCTATAGAAGGAAGGCTAGATTTAACGGTTGCGCTGAAAAAGATCGCTGACAGCCAGGTACTGTGACACTGTGTATCGTGAACTGACCATCGCCTCGATTTTAGGACAATATCACCACGCGCGTTTCTTATGTATACACTTTTGTTTGGTTCGGTTTTCACCCACAAATTTGGGTTCAGAATGCTCAGCGCAAGCTGCGCCTCATTGCTCGAGAAGGTTCGCGATCACCGTAGATTGTTATGCTAAGGTTGCGCACAAGCCGCGAACATTCGGGAGTTTTCCAGAGCTTGCGCGACGACCACTCTAAAGGCTGGAATATTACACAGCATATGTCTAAATGCCGACGCGCTTCGCCGCTTGGCAGTTGACCGACGGCTGACGCTCTGCTCGCCGCTATCAGCACCAGCGCGTATCACTGTAGTCTGACGTTCAGTTTCCCTGCCACAAACTTAGCCAAACAAACAGTTTCATCTCCTACCCACAGTCTGCTCCCTTTATTCAGCCTGAACCTTTTGACAACATTCAATCAGAATAATTAGCTTTAAGTTATTTTTATTCATAAGGGGGGTTTAACGTCCAAAAACCACCATTTCATTACGAGAGACACCGTAGTATACAGAGTGCTGCGGAAATTTCGACCACCTGGAGTTTTTTAACGTGCACCTAAATCTAATCACGTGGGCCTCAAACATTTTAGCCTCAATCGGAAATGAAGCCGCCGGGATTCTATCCCACGACCTGCGGGTCAGCAGCCGAGTGCCTTAGTCACTAGACCACCGTGGCAGGTAAGGAAGGATCAAATCCGTCTGACAAGTTCGGATAATGAACAGCCTCCGATAAAGCAAGAGAACCAAATAAACTTTCCTCACCATTGCTGTTCAAGCAAAAGTGCCGGAAAAAGGGCCGATATTGCTCGCCGGACTGACAGCTGCTGCTTTCCATGGGGCAGCGCACAATAGCACTCCCCGGAAAGGCATGGTGATTCTGTTTACACATTTATCCTTTCGTGCGACCTCGAAAATTTGCACCTTGCGGAGTGAAGCGCCCAGCCTTTTCAGTTCCGTTCGACCGTAAAGAACAAACAGGGGAATAAAGTCCCCACTTCCGACATTTCTTTTTCTTCTTTCTTTGCTCATTAAATAGGGGGCAGTAAAATTAGTGTGGCCGAATTTCTTGGAGGAATCAAATTGTGCAGGGCCAACTCCGCATTTTCTCTATGCAAGCATAGTGGGGCGCTGCAGCGCTATGTTTGCACTGGACATTTGAAGCGCAATCATCGCCTCTTCCGTCCCTGTAGGGCGAACGAAAATTTCATGAAGGCGTTCGAGAAAAAAAAGCCCTAACAAAGAAAAAGGAGAAAAGTTCGAGCAAAGCAATTGAGGGTACGCTGGTGATGACGACGATGGAGGTGGACGACTCCATAGTACTACGTTCGGTCGTAAAGGCGCCGCCGCTGGCTTTAATTAAATAAACACGGACGGGATAATTTCTACGTCAAACAAGTGTCAACTTTTTTTTTACGCTCGAGTCAGTTCCATATTGACGAAGCCTGTTCGCATGCATTCATGAAATATTGGGAAAGATAGATCGAAGGAAATTCCACAGCAGCACTCAATAGGAAGTCGGGTGGCCATGGAGATCAACTAATTGTAAAATTGGTGCCACTCAGCATATGTGATTAAGAAAGACTCGAGAGATATGTTTGGTTAAATTAGTGTGAGGACTAAGTCAAAAACGGCAATGTGGCTGATTTTTACTGTCTTGCTGCAATGCGCCGCAGTCAGGGAAGGAGGAGGCATTCGTTTGAGATTATAGTTAACGACTTCCTTGTTGTATTGATAAAGCTTATAATATCACCAACTCGCGCCAATTTCGCCTGTTTAACGATATCTCCAAGAATGTGATGTTCTGCTGTTTCTAATTCCATCTGTGCATCTGTTTGCACAAACCTGTTATCGATTTACCATCGCTGCCCTGCATGTTTGAGCCTGTTCCTTAATGGTTAATGCTAGCACACGAATGCGCTGCAGTTCATAATGTGTCGTAATCGTTTGTCCCACTTGTGAACGTACGGACAGTACTGGCGCGAAAATAACCTATAGCGTGAACGCTTTAGGTTCACGGCACTTAGGGCAACTGAGTGAGGGATGCGAGAAGAGATGTGGGGAAGTCGTGTAGATGATTTGACTACCTAACAGAAAAGTTAGCGTCAGAAGTCCGTGGTTGGTTCTGTACCAGACAGTAGTACATCACCTCATCTACGTACCCTAATTCTTTACAGTCCCAATTTACTTTCAGTGATATGGGTGGGGAACAGTGCGCGATGAAAATAAGTATTCGGATTGATAAGTAAATGAAGTCATCAACGTTTTGTTAAACTTTCAGGGTTCATTGGCCCTATTTCTAACCGCAGACAGGGGTGCCAAATGGGGCTAGAGATTTAAGCTTGAGCGAAAAATTGAATACAGCAATCAACAACAGTTATATTATTGCCAGCGTTAATTATTCTGATTGATTTTGACAGCAGATCAAGAAAAGGGCCCGCATACAGAGAACCGAGCGAAGGAGATGGATAGTGGTGGAGAGTTGAACAGCGATACTTTAATAGGAACCAACATCGTGTGCGTCGACCTTGTTGACCCAGTAATTTACACATAAAATAAGAAATAAAGACAGAGCTTTGATTCACTGAATCAACATCAGTAAATAAATATGTCCTGGGACACTACCACGAAGCTAATCCAGTGACACCTCGTCTTTACGAATTTTTGCAGGTCTCTCGGAGCTTCCATCTTTCCCCCACAAGAAAGAAAGAGAGAAAAGACATTAGGTATTTTTCCCCAACAACCTCTGGCTTTTCTGAATCGCCACCAACTCAATTTCATAAGCACCGCAATTTAGAATCTAGGAACTTCAAATTCAAGAGTTTCTATGACTGCCACTAACCCCCGCATTCACAAACGCTCCTCGACTCGACTTTCACCCTTCACTTGACAGAGTTGACTACTTCACCATCATTCCGCTGAAACTTACATTGCGCTATTCAAGAATCGCAGCAGATTATCGCTGATATGCAGCGACTTGCCGTGCCTAGAGATGGCGCTTCCATCAGTTTTCTCATGTGAATGCGAAGCGTGAGAGAAGGGACGTTCTAGAATACGGGGGTAAATCTGCCCGAGCGAGGTGTCGTAAATACTCTTCACGCCAAAGCCAAAAAAGCTGTAACTCAGTGAAACGCCTGCTTTTCACTACATTACGCGAAAAAAACTGGGGACCGAAAAAAAGATTATGCATGCAAAAGAAGAGCAACCCGAGATGAGGCACGACTGCGTGAGGTATTTATATCACGCAAAATTGGCGAGAAAGTCAACGCCCAGTTGGCTCATACGTGGTAGTGTATTATAGGAGAGGCTTCAAAACTTCGATCAGCCAGACAATTTTCGATGTGGAAGCTTCGTTGACCGAGCGAAGTTGGTGAAGTACTAATCATTTAGAGGGGCCTTTGACATTTCTTAGGAAGCTTGTATTTTGTCCGTAATTTAAGTATGCCAGGTAAAATTTCGTTTCGTTGCCGCAGAAATAGAATGCGTTATTAAGCAGCGTGCCGGTATCAATCAACCTGCGGGTGATCGCGTTACCTGCAAATGACGGTACGCCCGCCACGCAACGCCGCATCCCCAAAAATGCCGATATATAAATAAATAAGTCGGGCCTAACTTAAACCGTACCAGCAAAAAAAAAAGGCGGAGAACGAAGATAAGCACTCGTATGGAAATAAAGGCCGATTTCCCTTCGCCGAAGTTTTCTTGAGCGAGTTTCAGACGAGGCGGTTTTTAAAAGTGGGGCATGATTGATGACGTGGAGGCGGAACTTTAATCCGAGCGACTTCGCCGCTAAATACGCTCTTAAATATGAACGCGTGGCTGTTCGGAGGAACGTACACCTATACGCTCCGGGAACGACGCAACAGGAAGATTAGATGACGCTTCTGGCTCGGCAGAGTTAACGGGGAGAGCTGAAGACGCTGGTGAATAAAGCAGGCCAGAGGAAGCCAGGCAGCGAGTAAGTCGCAAGCGGGATGCCGGCTTTTTTTTATCACAGATCAGAGGAAAGCGGACATTCTACCTGGAATCAGCTTGTTTTGCAAGACAACTAGGGAGTCGAAACAAGACGGAAGTTCGGATTAAAAATGCAGACGCGTGCTAGTGGATAGCAGAAGCTGAGCAACGCCAACGTGCACGTGCAGATTTTTTTTTTCGTCGGTGTGATTAAGAAAAAAAGCCACACTGACTCCGCGTACCTGTCACCTCTCCACATAATGAGTAAACTATCTCACCCTGCCACGTCTTAACAGCGAAGTTGTTAGGGCCAGCCGTATGAACTGTCGTGTGTACGAAAAATTCCTCGGAGCACCTAGCGTTGCTTAGCGACTGCTAATTCATCAGCAGCAATCCACGTGCTTCGCGAGACCGGCTCACCCCTTCTGTGTCCTATCTTGTAGCGTAAGCTACTCGGGGCGGTGTTGAGCAGTTTCGCGTGGCTTATCAAAAGCCGTGCTGCGCATGCCCGAAAAGCAGTGACGTCACAAGGTGCACAGTTGGCGCGCCGAAGAAGGCCTGGAGAGCTCCTGAAGCATGATGGAGGAGGAGGAATAAACTTTATTATAAGAAACCAGCAGGTCTACGTGGCCGGGCCTAGGCCTCCCATGAGGGGACGTCAAGGGCTTTCCTCGACGCCACCTCACGGGTGTGCTGGGTCGCCCAGGTTTGGTCGTGGAGGAAGGAAAAAAACTTATAAGAGAGGACCTGACGTCACTCGTTGTGAAGCCGTGATGAAGCCGGAAGTCGGCCATATTGACTGGGCAAATTCTCCTCTCTTGTTTACATCTGAAAGCAAGGCAGAATGCGCGACTCTCTCTCCGGCTTGGAAAGCACGTGGGCTGCGCATCGCGCGTGTCCTGACGATCCGAAATCAATGGAACGGGGCTAAACACTCTAGGCCAGCGCGACACCTTCGGCGAAATCATTTCGTCCGAGTATTAACAGAGAGTAACGGCTCACCGCCAACAAAGCAAGTACAAGAAAACGCGCGCTAGATGCACTGACAATGACGAGTGTTTTCACGTCATTAATTCAGCAACAGTACAGACATCATTATCGGTCGTGCGTCTTCTTCTACGGTTGCATTTCGACACGAGGCCGACGCAGCGCCCGGACTACTGTGCCCGTGTTCCGCGTGAAACCAACCAGCGTCAGCATTCTGCGACCGTGGTGACTTAGAACACGGTGCATGTGACACTTGAACGCGGTTGCTCTAACGTTTAGATTACAATGCTGGGGGAGAGTATAACAAGTGGAACAGAAAAGGTGTTTTATTGCGCACATGCAAGTTGTTACTGCACCCATACGGAACACGAAACTACATATACAGCTGGTCCTCATTGCATCTTGCTGGGCACAACAGTTTCGTCCGTTGTGACGAACAGGAGCACTGCCCAACCGTCACTGACCTGCAAGGCGTTCGTCGTCGTTCCGCTTCGTCATCGTTCCCAACGCAATTTCGCTGAGCACTTCAAATGCTTCATCCGCGTCATCCGCCGCACGACACATGGATATGCGCTCGTTCTACGCACTGTTCAGGCCCCGTGGTGGACGAAAAGTTTTGTAAACGTTGCTGAATGTACAGCAACTGCCAGGAGATCACTGCGTAACCAATAACGCGGCGCAGAGCACGGATATTGCCCGCCACGGCTCAGCACGAGACCTGCTGAGACACACATGCCACCGCTAGCTGCGGCCACTCACTGCTAGATCAGCTACACTGCGCAACACGTAACCATAGGAACGCCGCCAATGCGCCCAGTGAATATGGCTGCCATGATGTCATTTCCTCCACACTTTTCACGTAGCGCGCCGGCTGTGCATGCCGTCTCCTATATTTCCTTCCTCCATGTCCTGGAGTGATGCTGGCGTTTGACTCGCGTGATCTCGAGCACCAGTCCGACCGTAGCTCACACTGTGTATATCCGGGCATAGCAGAACTAAGCCACTGCTTTTTTTTTTTTCATTGGCGTCGCCTTTAACTGCTGCTTCGCTGTCAAAACACGTACACACCCAGCAAGTTTTGACATGTGTACAGTAAGGGAGAAAGAGGGCAATGTATAGAAATAAAGATAGAGAAAGATACAAGTTTTTGTAGGGGCCAAAGATTCTTCGCGAGGCCAGATTCTAATCGACATACACATATGATCCGAAGGCGAGGGTCTTACTCATTCGGCTCTACACAAGCAGTCTAGCTGAGCATAGCACAGCCTGGCATGCTGCAGCACAGTATAGCAAGTAGTTAGGAAACGGAAGTTTGGGGAAGAAGTACAAGTGTGAGGGGGAGGAGAAAGGGAGAAAGTAACTCAAGGCACGAAAAGAAAGAGGAAGAGAGAAATGGACAGAACGAAAGATAGAAAATATAGATCAATATAGAATCGAAGACAGAAAAATAAAGAAAGAGAGAGCTACCGAAACATGTAGAATTGATTGATGGATTGATGCATGGGGTTTTATGCCCCCAAACCACCATATGATTATGACAAGTGACCGTAGTGAAGGGCTCCAAAAATTTCAACCACCTGAGGTTTCTTAACGTGCACCCGAATCTGAGCGCACGGGCCTACGGCATTTGCACCTCCATAGAAAGAGATTGAAAGAAAGAGAACCGAGAGATGGGGATAGAGAGAGAGAGATGAACAAAGAAATAGAAGTAAATAGAGTAAACAAAAGTGACACGCAAAAGCAAACGAGAGAAGAGAGTAAAAGGAAGAAATAGAGGAGGAAAGAAAGAGAAAATCAGCGAAACATAGCAAAACAGCGACAGTGAGGACTACCTAAAAAAGTTGCCTATATCAGACCACCCTCTTCCTACAACACTGTGCTTCCTGTGCAAGCGACGCATTTTTTTTACATTTATTTGACTATCATCGTGAGCTAATCCAGGTGGTGAGAAATCAACAACGTGCCAACATGTTTAGTATACGTAGGCTATTGTACAAAAAAAAAGAATAAAAGACAGTCTCTGAAAGTATATAGTCCACCGAGAGGATCGTAATCCATGTTTACGAGAGTTCTCAAAAACAACAACTGAGTGCGCTATACTCAAATCTTGTCTATACGAAGGTGCTACTTACTTACTTCCTTGCAGCGTACAAACACCGTAAGACACAGAGGGCACAAACTAAAGCTATAACAAGATGCTTCGATCACATACCGCTTTGGAAAGATTCTGATGCTCATTACTAAACGACAAATATTGTTACTGTGGTACTTGAGCGTAGGGACGGTTTTCATTCTATTACGCGAGACAAATGTGCAAATAAATGTCTCGTGTAATGCTATATGAGCTAAGGGCTCAAATGCGGTCAATTGGAGAAACAGAAATTATGTACGGCGGAACACACTGGGGGAAAATCCGCTATTTCAGGTCCATGCCTGCTTGCGGGAAGATAAGTTGTTTTCAATATAACGCACCTTCGTTTCATGAAATGCAACTTTACATCAATAATATAATCATGATTAGGTCACTACCTTCTTCGCGCAGAACTGATCACTGGGTATACAGAGGAAAGTACAAGTTCAATAAAGTAAGCGCCTGTTTGGTGATTTATTCCGACGAAGTTGCCATTCCCGATCGAAACGTAGCAGAGGATCGCATAACCTGTAGAATTGAAGCAGAGAACAATGCTAAAATATGGTTTGACGCTGCAGTCTGCACGAAATGCTACAATTCAGTTATACTTTAAGAAGGCAACAAAGTTATAGGCACACTGCCTGCACCGAACGTAATGAAAATTTCTTTTTTTTTCTCTTCATGTCAAGACTGCGTCTATATGCTACTTATCTGTATTGGAGAGTGTATGTGCGTAGAAAAAAAAATAAGCCAGATTCTGACAGATGTGTTCTTGAGAAAGTCCGCAGTTCGTGCTCGTAAATACGGACACTACAACTAAAAACGTGTAGCAAAAGTGCTCAGAAATTGGTCTGTTGCATCACGCTTATTGCACAACGAATTCGCGATAAGAAACTTTTTGGCGCCGTGTTTACAGCAATTCAGTTAAGCCAAGCCCAATGCCGTAATTTATAATAATGCATGCGTGCAAACGGTTAATTGAAATCGTACTCGTACAAACGACGCGTCGATAACTCCGAGCACACGTTTTGCCTCGTATGTGGTTCCGAAACGTAACGGCCAGTGGATAAGAACGTGAGGTGATATATTGCAACCACGCCCCCATATATTAGCTGTCTCATTACCACTTAAGTTCCCCATCCGGGAGATTTACGAAACTCATTTGCGACTCAGCCTAAATGGTTGGTGTTGTCCGTAGACTTGTGTGGTATATGTTCTCAAATCGCTTGTTCAGCGATGCTTTTGCGTTTTGACATACATCCAGTGATGCACGCATCCGTTAAAAAAAACAAAAAAAAACTCGCCAAGACGGGTACCACAGAGAAGGGCAAAGGCAGGGAAGCAAAAAAAAAACCAGTGTGGAAATCCGCAACCGATTTTAGCGATCGTCAGATTGGGTGACGAGGTTAGCCAAGGAGATTGCCTTATCACTTATTTCGACACCGGCTATAGCATTCGCTCGATGCCCGCGTCTCTGCTGCAAGAGGGTGTTCAGAATTTGGCACGCCAAGTGGAATTGCGTGTTTTGTATCACACGTGAAGGTGTGTTGTATCATTGGCGGCGAAAAAACATAGTAAAACAAATGCAGAAAACGTCGCTAATTTACGTCGCGGCGCCGAGCCAATCGATAAGCCACAAGGTCAGAACGCGTATAAGAAGTCCCCGTTCCGAGTTTGGTGTCTGACAGCCTGAATTGCGTGGGCACAAACTAAAGACTAATACGCGTGCCCTTTCCTATATATGTGATCATTTATTTTTCTTTTCGCACAGCAGGGAAGTACCAACCACTTACAGTTTTGTGTTGTGAGTATAGATATATAAACATAAAATGTGCAGATATAAAGGAAGGTTTCTGCGAACACGATAAGGTTTGCCTGTGCGCCCGTAGAGAGCACAAGGATGGTCGATAGAAGAAACGCACATTTGTCAGCTAGCCTCTTTTTACTCGGTGTATTGTCTTCTTTCTTTTCACAAGTTCTATTAAGGGGATATTAATGCCTATGTGTGGGATGGACTATTCTTTTTCGCTTACTGGGTACAGCTGTCGTCGTGAAGTCGTCGACAATGGGTGATCGCGAAGGTCACGACTTTCCTAATAAATAAGGCAGTCGAATTGTTTGACCTTGTGCCAGAATCAATGTCGACTAATTCATTAACAACTCAAAAACATTCCATATAACATGGGCGGCTTATTGCGAAATCCCAATATCGAAACTGGCTAACCTCCCCGTCCCTTCACTTTTTTTTTTATTCTCCTCCTTCTGCAATTTCTAAAGCAGCGATTAGTGATGTTGTGGTGTTTTTAGCTGTCTTGATGTCACCGATTACGAGTGTTTCGCGATTTCTTTGCGTTAACAAATGTCGATGCTGCGGGTGTGGGGTCGCGGGTGAGAGCTCGAAAGTGCGAAAACATCCGTTTAGATGTCTCTCATAATCAAATGGTGGTTTTGGGACGTTAAACCCCACATATCAATCAATCGTTTAGATGTAAGCACATGGTTACATAATCCTAGATAGTCAAAACTGATCAAAAATTTCTTACTCCTCCCCGACTTCTCACCACCACTAGGGCATGTATCAAACATAAATACCAACAAAAGTTGAAGCTTAGTACATGCCAAAACATAGCCTGGTTCCTCCTCCTCCTGTATTCGCTACAACGTTCTTGCACATCTTGTTAGGAGCACTAACCTTTCCTATACCCCTGTCTGAAGTCTCTTTTTTCCTCCTTACAATAAGGCATGAATACCTACAAAAGGCAGTTTCTTTTCTGAAATATTTGATTTTGTAGAAATACTGCCGTGCTTAACTGCAATGCCACCACAGCCTACCACGAAGGCTGTGAAAGAACTTTCAAGTCATTTCTTCGCAACATTTCTTTTTATCATCTTTTATTCCCCTCACCCCTTTTCCCAGCACAGGGTAGCCAGCTGGTCTAAGAACTGGCTATCCTCCCTTTCCTTGCGCTTAAACTTTCCTCCTTCTCCTCAAGTCATTTCATGCCACGGTGACCATTGTCAGTATAACAAAGATTGCAAAAAAAAAGAAAGTAAGAGCTTGAGATCAACCCTTAGGCAGGCATCTTGCATTTCCATGCGTGGAGAGCATATTAAAGGACAGCACTTCCAAAAAACTGAGCCACAGATGGAAGTAAGAAAGGCGGTGAATGGAATAGAAAAATCTTCATCCAGGTCCGTTGGGGCGTGAACTAGCACGCTACAGGCCGCTACCATGTCAAGACCGAGAGGCCTAGCCAAAGCCTAGAAACTAGTAGTTGGGTGAGTTGGTGATTCCATAACATAGTGACATTAGCGCTATAAAATACGCACACATGTGAGCGCCGGTCTGACGTCTGACTCTCACATGTGTATGTCTTTTGGAGCGCTAAAAGTAGCCTGGACTGTCCTTCGCAAAAAAAAAAAAAGGGGGCGGTGTTGGGGGGTGGAACTTGTTGGGGCCTTATAACACCAATTTTTATTATGTGTCCTCGGTAAAATGCTTTCTTCATCTGATTTCCGGGGCTTAAAGCTCACCGCCCCCCCTCCCCCCTGGGGAATGGGCCTTACCTAGCCTCTCCGCCTCATCCCGGAACCACACGGAATGGATGACGGTGGACTTCACTGCCTGGCGGCGAAGTTCACTACCATCTATTTATTCCGAGTGGTTAAACGTGTTCGCGGACGAGTATGAAAGTGCACTAACACGTGTCACATTGCGAGACCATCAACTGGTTTACAACACCGTTCTACAACGCCGTAATCAGGGAGAAATTTTTCACGAGCCTCGTGGGAGGAGGACAAAAAAAAAGCGGGTGATTAATAATTCAAGATGAAGAAGACGACGCCATACGTACATTCGAGGAACGGGGTGAATATTAATGAGTCCCTCAAGCTCACTAATTGCTAATGAGCCCGAACCAGAAATGATACCACGAAAAAGAAAAGAGACACTGAGAATTGAGCGCTCTGCTCCCTTTTTTTTACTTTTTGTTAGGGTCATGCAGAACCATCTCCACAGTAGTTGCCTTGAACATTTTGTTTTATATTTATGCATTGTTCGTTTATTGCCTAGTGTTTTTTTTGCTTGATGTCTAATCTTCACGTACTTGCATAGAGATCTTTAATGCATTCTTATAATCCATCCTTGTGTTCATCGCTGCTATCTTGCTGAGGAGCCAGAAATGTAGCAACATGTTTTGATTGAACACTTAAAAGTAGATAACAATAAAACAAGTTTTTTGCTTTAGGAGCGAAGCTCCTTAGGGTGTGAGTCTGTCCTTCCTCCGGTGATGTATGTAGCCACCGGTGACACATACCCGAAAGAGCGGTCCTTAGAATGTCCGCTGAATAACTGCACTTGCATATGATGAATACATGATGAAAATATGTGAGATGGCTGCACTTGGAGTGTTCACTAGAAAGACGGACGGATGGGTGGACATAGAGATAGACGAACGAACTGATGGACGCACAGACAGAGGGGTGGACGCGCGGACGGACGGGTGGACAAACAGAGGGACGGCCGCACGAACAGACGCACAGATGGACGGACGGGCAGACGGAAGAACGGACTTTGGGACGCACGCATGGAGGAACGCAAGGACAGACGGATGCAGCGACGGTCACACGTTGCGACGGACAGACTGACGGACGCATGGAAAGACGTGCGGACGGACGCATGGACGGACAGAAGCAAGAACGAATGGGCGGACGAAAGCACGGACGGAATGACGAACGCTTCGCCCACCAATCATCATTCACTCCATGTATATGCTGTGTTTTTTTTTTGTTTCAAAGGTAATTTGAAGTGCATTAAAACGCGCATGAGGCGCATCAGTGCAATTTTGCGAACTCTCCCTGTCTGGTTCGAGGTAAAAATTAAATTTATTTCTTTTAAGCACCACCGCCTAATGGGCGTGATTGCTCACTTCCAGGTGCCCGCCCAGTTGGTTTTGTGATTGTGGTGCTTCATCGCTGGCCTGAAGGTGGTGGTATCGAGCATTGGCCGTGGCGGCCACGGTTCGATTGACACCAAATACGTGCACTATAGAGGTCCACGTACATGGATTTCTGGTGCACGTTAGAAACCATTAGATGGTCAAAATGTTCCGTAGCCCTCTACTACAGCGTCCCTCATAAATATGTCAGGGTTTTGGGACGTAAAACCGCACCTATCATTATTTTCTTTTGTGACACTCGACAATCGTCGAAGATGCACAGAGGATCTCGCCGTGATACTGAAAAATAAAAATTAGCTACGCATTTCCGAAAGTGAACGGTTCGTTCACACTAAAATTATAATCAATGGTATTGCTCCTTGAGGACAAAGTACTGCGTTATGTGAATAGAACGTTATAATACTTATGTGTTGTTTTTCAACTCGTTGTTCAGCAATGTCACTAATAATTCATGATACGCGGAGCATTGCAAGTAAAGCAATCAGAATGTGTGACGCTACAATGATAAGAAATTACAGCCCGCTTGTCCTCAAAGCGTGCACCTACTTTCCGTTAGAGCTTCAAGTTTCACTTTCACTTTTCACTTTTATTCCTTAAAGACCCCACCAGGGGGTACTGCATAAGGGGTGGGTTACAATATATACAACAGGTTGAACACTTTATTATATGGTATAATGTGATGTGATCGCTTCAATGAAGGCAGTAGGTTGATGCTTTGTGACGGCATAATGCGTCGTAGGTACTTGAAGTTTACCTCTCGTGAAGCAATCTTAAATCGCGAATAGAGTGCAGGCAGCGTTAGAGTGAAGCATGGTAAGCAGAGCAGCATGCTCCGTGAAAATCATCGACAATGACCGCACCCGAACATTCGCGCAAATGGTGCTGTAACGCTTCAGCGCAACCATGGGCTGTAGCTTTGATAGATTTGTGGGGTTTAACGTCCCAAAATCACCGTATGATTATGGGAGACGCCGTAGTGGAGGGCTCCGGAAATTTTGACCACCTGGGGCTCTTTGACGTGCACCTGAATCTGAGCACACGGGCCTACAGCATTTCCGCTTCGATCGAAAATGTAGCCGCCACAGCCGGGATTCGATCCCGCGACCTGCGGGTCAGCAGCCGAGTACTTTGGCGACTAGACCACTGCGGCGGGGTTCGATTCCAAAAGAGAGGCACCACCCGAAATAGGAAGGGGCTAATTTTGAAAGAAACGTTTTGTTCTTGTCACGAAGCGCACAGAAGCCACGGACAAAAGAGCAACCGGGCTCTAGATGAATTGTACCCAAGCACTGAAACAGTAGCGAACGCAGAACTAAATCAAAATAAATATACGAAAGGAAAATACAGACAGAGGGTTTAATGGGGGCAAGCGAGGGAGAGCTGATGTGATACGATTGATGTACGACCGTACTGCAGGACCACAATGCGGCGGTGCTAGATCAGTCGTGCAGAGAGAGTTCTGAGAAGGACGAATAGAGAGACAAAGATAGAAAGACGGAAAATAAAAGGACGTTTTTTGTACAGGTCAATTTAAAACACTAAAACCCGAGAAGTCGGTGTATTGACCGTAGGAGGTGGCCTTGTTAGTTATCGAACTAATTCGGTGAAAACACACGAGTGATTCGCTGCATTACAGCCGCTTTCATCTCGCATGTCTAGAAGGCTGCTTCCTCTTCCGTCTTTCGTTCTTCTTCTTATTTTAATTTTATTTATTCACTCGCACGAATTGACGTTTCAATACAGACACGCTTGATAGGAATGAAGGCGTTATTTAGTTAGGGGACCCGAGGAGGCCTTCATTTTTTCGTTTTGGCTCTTTCTTTGTTTTTCTAGGTTCCTGCTTTTCTTTTTCTTTTTTGGAAATGGGCGTAGGAAATGTCCGCTGGCAATGCGAGAAGCCGAGTCGAGCGGTTTTTTGATGACGGCTGTCTCTGGCAAAGTGAGTGCTTTTTGATAGAAATAAAAAAAATAAAAACATTTGACCCCCTCGATCCTCCTTCCCTCTCTTCCTCTTTTCTGGGTATCGGAAACGAAAAAAAAAACATGAAAAGAAAAGACAAGTGCGGTTATTTAGTACGGCTATCGAGATAAGTACATGGCTATCCGCGAGGCTCGCAAATTGGTTAGTTGGCTTATATCGGCCTATATTACCCTTGTGCGCTCGAGTTCTTAATTCTCTAAACGTAGTTAGGAATTAGTCGGGACGAAAAAAACGCACGCGTCTTTCGGAACACAATTGGTGATACGACTGACGCATCTTCTCTAGGCGGAACAAAAAAAACGATGATAGAAATATGCAAATCGATGTTTTTTGTATACTAATAATTTCGAAAGCAACACTTTTCTTTAATTGTTTTGTGGCTTCTCGCTTTCCTTGTTATCAATATATAGGCGTGCGTACGGTTCCCCTTCAAAAGAAGGGGAAAGGGCGAGGTTCCATCGCCACGCCTTCGCACCTCAGTAAGTTATTGTACGAGGCAGACATCGCCTCACCCCTGTCTTAGGCCGTGTCTTATAAGTAACTAAAAAAGGGGGGGGCGCGGCTGTTCCCCCGTGCGCCCGACTGTGATGCCCTGTTAATAGCATAACCATTGCTGAAATACAGGATTAAAAAAGAACTTGAGGATGCCCTGTTTTGTCCCGAAGTTAAGGCAAAAGTGGGGCAAACAGGACAGACAAAGCAGGCAATATGACACGATCCTATCAACTATCGTGCTCTAAAACGAGCCTATTGTACTAATTTCATAGGTAACTTCGTGAACTTTATGGGCGTATTCGCGGCAGACCGTACAGTGAATTCATATCGTACTGCCACAGCCTGCATTTCGAGCATCTGCAGCGCCTCTTGGTGGAAAACGGGTAGCTGGCAGAGTGTTTCATCATTTTCAAGCGTGCTCGCGTGCACTGAATGCCTACTTTCGCATTCATGCTCGTTTGTTTTCGATTTCTACGCTTCACGGGGAAGTATCGTTCTGCCAGTGTTGGCTGTCTTTGCGGTGAAATGGACTTGTACTTCAATATAGCAAGGTTTGGCGCTCACGTGTAGATTTCCACATTAGCTTTTTAGTGTACTTAACGCTTCCGAAATTTTATAATACCGTTCATGATTTCAGTATAGACTAAGCGTGCTTTTCTGAACGTTTCTGATGAAAATGAAAACTTTTGCTGCAGTCCAAATAAAGTGGCCCGATACACACATGGATGGCTTTAAATGTCCGTTGTTCTGGCTGCATTTGTATTGCGAGCATTTGTATTTCCATTCAGAAAAAAAAAGGAGACAAACGGATATTCAAGAGCAACAATCAATGAGCTACATAAATTCACGACTTAAGGGGTCACTCTAAGGCAAGCTTGTATATAGGCGCGCACTGCCCTTCTCTCAGAGTATTGCTCAAATGATTTGACTACAACGAATATAAGTGTCCACGTCGCAAACCCTTAGTGTTCGAAACGCTAGCATGGAAGGTGAGTGAGGGGTTGAGGAGTGAAGTCAGTGGAAACAGGTTTCCTTGAAGCACTATATTGAAAATGCGTGTACTCTACCAAATAAATCACCTCCAATAATTTGTTACCGTTCTGTGAGAGGCTCCGACTCACAGTAACACAGTACGACTTTTTGTTTGTTCGTGTACCGTCCTTAATATGGATCGCGTAAAAAC
This sequence comes from Rhipicephalus annulatus, assembly GCA_013436015.1. Taxonomy (NCBI): domain Eukaryota; kingdom Metazoa; phylum Arthropoda; class Arachnida; order Ixodida; family Ixodidae; genus Rhipicephalus; species Rhipicephalus annulatus. The sequence continues at coordinate 23,231 of WOVY01005033.1, forward strand.
TGCAGTTTGACAGTGAAGCAAAGCGTGAACATAGGCGAATTTGTATTTAAACAAAATAAGATGTCCCTTAGAGCAGTCAGAAAGTGATGAAACGGTAGGTTCCGAATGACGTGTTCGTCCCCACGCCCATTGCTGACCCACCCACCAGAGCCATTTATCCTACGCCAAGCTTGAGTGACATAACACCTACTTTTTGACCAATCAGAAACAAAAGAAAAAAATGGGCAATTCAGAAAAGGAACAGAAAAAAGAATTTGTAGAGGAATGATAAACAAGTGGACACTGGAGGCGTTTTCATTCATAGGCGATTCATCGACACGAAAAAAAACGTCACACTTTAAAGCACGCCAAATGATAGAATGGCGTCACGCACAGAGACGCTACCAAACGGCTCGACGAAAAAAAACCAAGTACAAAATGAAGTTAAGGCATACTGGAGGGTTGATCAGACATTTCGATCCGGGACGACAGCAGACCTCCTGGAGTATCGAAGGAAATGTAAAGAAAGATAGATATAGGAACCACGGCGGTGAAAAGAACTGAAACCTCCAAAACGGAAATTCTGCACTGGGTGGGGAAGATCCACGCACCCAAAAATGGAAGCTCCTAGAGCAAACAAGAAAAGAACGAGACAAAGGCAAGTAACAGTGAAAGGTCTGATTTGTGCTTCCGTTTCCCGTGTGCATGTTCTTTCGTTTGCCACGCGATTGGAACAAGGAAAGCGGGGAGAGAAAAAAGAGAAAGAAGGATAGAGAAGTTAAGCATAACGATGGGCCAATAGAACGGGACGATGGAAACAGAGGAGAGCAGAGGAACTGGAACGTAGATGGGCCACCATACTTGAAGGCTTTGCAAACCATCAAGCCGACCGTCCTCAGCCGTCACTTAAACAGCCAAAGAAACGGGTCGAATAAAGAAATACTCCGAAAGAAAAACACCGAAGCCGCAAAAGAAGGCACGGGAAGACTGCAGCAGCAGGTGCCCGCGCGCAAGCTCAAGAACTTTGGGCGCGATCAGCACATTTCACGCTTCCTAAGCGCTGCGGCACTCCCCACAGTTCGCCCCTGAGCGGTACGCATAACCCACTTTCTGCTCAAGGGACAGAGCCACTCCCCACAACCTCCTCCCACTACTGGCGATCAAATCAGGCCCATCCTGCACCCTCCTCTGCATCTTGGACCATCGCCCCCTTCACAGACACCGCTGCATCTACAAGCGCCATCTTACTCCCTCCTTCTTCCCCTCTCGACTCATACGTCTATTTGTTCTTGCCCCAAGAGGTAGTGCACTACAATTTTACAGTTTCTCTCCCTCTAGCTTCTGCTCATTGCAGCGAGGCGTCGGCCACTCTGGCGCACAAGCTTGGATTGTCATTCGAGCCGCGTTAAGGGGAAGAAGCGGCACTGTTGCGTTTGCTCGCGCGTAAGCTGCGCCCTAGTTCTCTGTTATTGTACCCGCCGATCCGTCTTGCTCCATCATACTCATTTCTCCCGCCTCTCTCTTCCGTGTTCACTTCTGTTGTAAATTCGTTCTTTAAGTATACATACTTCTTTCTTCTGCTCCACAGTGCGCTACTTCCGAGGGTGGGTAGTTACGTAGATCGCAAGTACACGGCATTGATGCGATCGCATCATCGTGACGCCGTAAGAGAAAAAGAAACGCACCGGATCCCGACTTCGTCGAGAGAATGAAGATGTCGCGCTATCTCGTCGCCACCGCCGATGCGTGCTTAAGCTGCTCGAATAGTTGCGGCAGCCACTTCAAAACTTCCCCCTCTGATGTGCGCGGAACGAAAGGACCAGAGCGACACGAGTGACGCGAGTAGAAATAAAGACCAAGTAAGAAAAGCCCATGCAAAACTGCAAGAGAGAGATAGGTAGGGTAAGAAAGAAGGCAAAAGTGCAAGTAACCCGCGTAGTTGCCGTCTGCACCACTCAGACGGCGCGGGCGGCGCAAGACGCCATCTCTATCATCCACTCATCGGTGACTTATACAAACGCGGACTAAAGTTCTCTCTCGCGCTAGCCTTTTTTATTTGCAAACGCGCGCACTCCGACGGTACTTTTTTTTGTTCTTCAACGGCGCACCGAGTAAGGTTTAAACTCTTTTTCGAAATGGTGGCTTGAATGAGAGTGATGCTCTGGTGATGTACGAGAAAGACAAAAGAACGCCCATGTGTGGTCGCATGTGTGTGCCATTCTACGTCTACCCGGCGGTTTCTTTCGATTCTTGGTTCTGGCACAGCGACATTTCAAAACGGCCCGTCTCGCTTTCCTCTCGGCCTCACTATCTTTGTCGCAACATCTCGAAAGACTTTGTGGAAGCGATTCGTTTTAATTTACTCTCTACCTTCAAACCCGACCGACTCTCGTGGCTTTCCAAAAAAAAATAAAAAAAGAAAAACAATATCGCTGCAGAGGAAAGAAAGTTTCACTTTTTGATATAGACGTGTTCCACTTGTATCCAGTACGTGCTTCGCTGGAGATATCATGCAGCAAAGAATATGAATTCTATAAGAGAGAATTGGAAGAAGTTATTCTGCGCAATTTTTGTTACTTGCTATTTCATTCTTGTTATTTTTGGGTGTATTCAGTTCATGCATACCTAGATATAATTGGGAACCAGTTCAAGGTTTCTACTAGGTGAAGTTTTTATCAGTTTTATGAAAGAATTCATGCATCTTTTTCGCCTCTGAAAAAAAAATACTTTTCCGCGAATTGCGCTCCATTGTATGTTGCTGCTGTACCATACCAGGGAACGAAAATAGGTAAATAGGAAGAGCATATTTCATTATTATTTGATGATGCATGCGGATAGCCGGACATCGTTTGCCATCACCAAGTGTAGTTGCAAGGTGAATTCAAGGTGATTTTAAACACATGTGCGCATCTAGAAGTGCTGTTGCTTCACTTCTGTATGCGTCTGCATTTTGCTTGCCGGAATTATTGCGTAACTGCTGGCGTGTCGTGCGAGCATTCATATAAACAAAAAGCACTTCAATAAGTGCGCTAGGAAAATTCTGCAGAAGCGTACGCGTTGAACACATTTCATTAAATATTTAAAACTAGCGGTAATCTCTGCTTAATTTTTCACTTTCCTGCTTTCTTTCTATTTAACTTAATCTTGAAATAGGCATCCGTTGAATTCATTGAGGAGGCATTAAAGTGGCGTAGCTTATTAATATGCTGTCACCGCTTAAAGAGTGCGTTACGAAATGCGCGTGATAATAATAACACGAGACGTCCTACTCCAGCTGTTTTTAAAGAAGAACGGAACAGACATCCTTCAAATTGCAGTGAAAGCTAGACGTAACGAAATGAACGTATAGCTGTATATGAATCACTACGACAACGTATACTTTCTTTAACCGCAGCCTCGTTGGTGGGACCGAATGCAATCTGCTTTCCGCACTTTAAAAAACGAAACACACGTGATCGCGTTGTAGAGCTTAGAGAGCGAGACAACGTTAATAATATTAAGGCTTACTCGGGACTCGTGGCACGCCTTTTTTTTTTGCTGGTCATACCGGCAATCCTGGCTCGCGCAGCCTCTTCAAGGGTTTCCAATTAGTTTCCCAACTCCATTTCGGATAGCCACGCCTGCAACGGCCAATTTATGAGTCCATCTTTAATTTTTGGTGAGATGGCGTCTGCCGGACGCTTCGTATACACAGGTTGATTGATATGTGGGGTTTAACGTCCCAAAACCACTATATGATTATGAGAGACGCCGTAGTGGAGGGCTCCGGAAATTTCGACCACCTGGGGTTCTTTAACGTGCACCCAAATCTGAGCACACGGGCCTACAACATTTCCGCCTCCATCGGAAATGCAGCCGCCGCAGCCGGGATTCGAACCCGCGCCCTGCGGGTCAGCAGCCGAGTACCTTAGCCACTAGACCACCGCGGTGGGGCAGCGCTTCGTATACACAGGTATATAGGTTATATCTTCGACTTGAAGGGTTATGTCTTCGACTGAAGATTTCAGTTGGTGTTATACGAATCCACAGGATTTTATAACACAAGCAGGGATGTCCCATGAACACTGACTTTTAGTTGTATTGCCACATTTCAAGAGTACACACGCCTAACCGCTGACGTTTCTAATCAACAGCTTTGTAATCGTGACATGAAAGGCTAAACAAAAACGCAAATGACTGCGCCAACAACGAGAACGCCTGACATCCGCTGTGAAGTTAATACTGCAAAGAGCTGTTTTTTTTTCTTCTTTTGGTAATGTCAGATTGAGGCGGAGGCCAAGCGCTCTTCTGGCGTCAACTGATTATGATCTCCGAAAAGGCAAGCCAACCCGCTTTAGATGTATACTGTAGAACACCGGCAGTCCTCCATTCTTTCGGGCTTTCTTTTCTTTTTTTTAAACGTCGGAACTTATCGTGTGCTCTGGTTTGAAAGACGTATCGAACATTACAGTTACATTTCACTGCGTACGCTTCGTTTCATATCTATCTCACGACATGCCACAATGCCGTTTTGACAGCCTTACGTACGAACACGTTATTCTAAACAAAAATAAAGTTACGAGACTGGGAATTAGGTCTTTTTGTCTTTTCAAGTTGCGCTTGCATCCTAACATGATTTGCCGGGACCATTCGAGATGGACGTATCGTATATATCTCACTTCAAATCGATAGCATAAGCACGTCGTGAACGTGTGTCCTATACATATTTACAGCCTGTCGATGCTGATCAGCTTCCATCGCAACGCGGCCAATCTCAGCTTGTTTACCTTCCGTGAAGGTTCAGTCGTTGCTACTCAAGTCAGAGGCATCCAATTTTCCTAAACACACGAATAGGTTTTCCCCTCTTTTGTTTGGTTACCAGGGTGTCTGAGACAATGCTTCAGAGAGGCTAAAATTGTGACGAGGGATTGAGATCTCCAGCGTCGCATTCACTTGAATGCGTTCGCGAGTTCATGCAACGAGGAATCCATCGATGTCAAAACAGCGATGAAGGAGTAGCGAAAACAGAAAGGGGTGAGGAGGACCCTTTGGTTTGTTACGAGGCAACCGAAACTAAGGTTTAGAGCAGCAGGAATTGAAGTAAACTGAAGCAGGGTGAGGTCTCGTACACCTCTAAATTCCTGCGACAGCGGTAGACATTTCGTTAAACGCGCGTAAAGATATCGAGGGTGACGCCTACACCAAGCCGACAAGGGGAGGCGCGAGCGCTCGCGAGTAGCCCATCAAGCCTAATCCCTTCGGCGATCGCTCAGGCGAAAGGGCTTCAGATGACACTGAAAACCGACCTGCCAGGCTTCATAGGATTGTGTCAAGTTGAAGGGATGAATATCTTGCCATGGTATTTCGAATATTGCACAGCTCGGTGCCGTTGCATGGGTGCTTCAAGGAGTATACTGCTGCGCACCACCTGGGAAAAGCGCATTTATCTACTCAAGAACTTAGGCGTAGATCTGTCAGGCGAATTGTTTACGTGGAAGACGAAATAACTGCAGGAGGAGGAGGAGGAGGGAAGGAGAGAAGACCGGGAGGCACACTTCACGCACGCACACTTCAAGGGCAACGAGCTCCGCAGATAGCTTTGTACAGAAGGATCAGTTGAAGTACCGGCTCTGAGAACCTGTCACATAACACGTCCCAGGAAACGTGTTTCAAAGACCGGTGCTTTGTATTGTGACGTTGATGCATATGAAGACACTGCGATTGATTGTCCCGTCAGTTGGACCAACAACAACAAAAAATCTGTTTGGTTTGAGATGCGTATCTGCTCTCAGTGCAGCTGTGAGTCGCACCGTTCTCGTGAAAATTTGATAAAGCCAAGAGTGCAGGGACATTTTGTCACCGGCGTTGTTAGACAGCCTTCATCTTACAGTGGGACGGAGGTAGTGAGATATGGTAGCGACGGTTGAATACGATTGATGTCCGTTCCTCTGTTTTTTTTTCTTTACTTCTCACGAAGAATGATGCGAAACTTAGAAACAATATTTGGGGTCATGTAAGATTCAGTCGCAATAAAAGAAAGAAAAAAAAGACAGACCCGTACATAAGGCACACAAGGTGCTGATTCGTAAAATGTTATTGTAAAGAGAGTTCATACTAAACTACAGATAATAAGAAAATGAACAAAAAAAAGAAACGCTGATATCAATGTGGTGCGTGGCTTATATAAAAAGGTAATGGAGCACATGTGCATACAATCAATTCTATTCAATGATATTGAACGTTTATTTACAGCATACACAAAGTTGTATCAAAGGCTCCCACAGGAAGCTGTAGACACGCAGCTTGACGGAGACCCACGGCTGGATCAGCTGTAGTGACAACGACAGTACGCGTCTGCTACTATCAGCATAGACATCGAAAGAACAATCATGTTTCTGATTGCCGACAACGTAGAAGATCGATCGTGTGCGTGGCATCAATTCACACTGCATATATATCATTAGGTGCATTTAACGTATAACAGAAGAAAGCTTACCGCAACATATCGCACACAGTAATGTCGCAGACTTCGGAAGCTCATTTCGCGGTAAGTGGGGCGTCCTAGTCGTCTCCACAACCTAAGCGTGACTAACAAACATTTCTAATTTCATTACGTTCGCTTTTCGAAGTGCCTATTTAGCAGGGACATCTTTTTCAAGCGGTGCGCGACACTCCAAGTGCAGCGCAAGAACCCTGCACGTGTACGGAAGCGAATGGAATCGCGGCGGAAAACGCGCTACGTACATCTCCAATTTTCATTTTTCTGCCAGAGATGGCACTGCCTGTCCAGAGTCGCAGTGCCACCAAGCGTTGCTTTGGGTTCCGTTATACGGCAGGGCAACGCATAATGTTCATGAACCAATTAGACAACCTATGAATCCTTGCGTCCGGCTATGGCACGCGTTTCTGCTATAGTTTCGCTTTCTTCTGAACGCGTGTGCTAAGACATTCAGATGCGATGTAAAGCGTTTGTTCCGCTGTAACGATTGCAACGAGTTCTGTCATCTAGAAACTGTGTGAATTTGAAGGCGTTAGAACGAAGTCTAGTAGCACTTTGACGCACTATTTCCGGCGAAAGCTACTAGCAACGAAAGCCTGACTATCCTATCTTTGTTTTCTAGTTGTCAAAAATATTCACTTTGGCCCCACTTATCATCATTCACTCCGTGGATATGCTATGATTTTTTCTCATAGTTTTCATACCTATAATAACCATCATATCGGTTAAAGCGAAAGAAAATAAATAATTTTTGTTCTCTCACAATGGCTTATTCAGCTGAAGTTCAGAACTTTGGCGTGTCATCGTTCAGAGGTTATGACAGCGTGTGCTAGACATGAATGATAGGTAGGCACAAAGAAATCTGCATCTACAACAAAAAAAGCACGCCGGGAGAGTCGAAGTGCATAGCAGTTCTTGCGCGCAGAGACCTGCGCTTTCAGCACCAATCGACTGCAGCGCCACTGCTACGGGGACGCGGAAGGCATCAGGTAATGAGGCGCGGTCACTCCAGTCAACAGTTCTAGTACACTCTAGTGTAATAGCACACCGTTACCATGATATGTAGGATTGTTTCCTCCAACCTATCGTTTCCACGCGTTCGTCCTGTTCGGTGCGTTTCCAAATTGAGAAGTGCTGATTTATCAATGCATTAACATACCGTAAGGTGGCGACCTTATCTAAAGCATCGGCGTGGCTCAGAGCATCCATCTATACCAAAAATGATGAGTGGGCGAAGCTGCGGAGGTGCATCGGTAAACCGTGAATCCTCCATGAATGTTGCTCCGTCGATCAATAAAACCGTGAGAAACATTGCATATATATACAATGTAATTTAATTCGTAAATGATAGCCAGGCGTGGATTCTGTTCCCCCTTAATTATAGCTGCTTTATGGTCGGTAAAGTGAAGGGAGAGTGGGCCTTGGATCGGCCGTAGTGGAAAGTTTGCGAAATTAGGTTCCTCAGATTGTGGTTGGTTGCATGTGATCATACGATATGCATCGGAGAGAATATCGTGATGCCGCGTGTGAGCGCGCACTACAGCAGCTTATCGAGCCCTCCGCTCCACCGCCATGCCTGCGTCGCTCATTCTCAAAGCGCGTTGACTGGCGAGCGAAAAAAGGAAGCACCCGTCCTCCCCGAAGCGCTCCAAGACCAAAAGCATTTGATAGCTTTGACTCCTAGCAGTCGCCTATCACACTAGCACGCAGCAGCGCGAGCGCATCCATTCAATGAGAGCACAGATGCGTCATCTAGTGGTCTCCTATCACACTAAAGCACGCGTCTCCTATACGCGTCGGAGTAGAGCTAGTGCCGCAGTGCCATCTAGTGAGCACTCCGAGTACTATTGATGGCTACGAAGGACAACGAAGAACTAGTGTACACCATAAAAAGCTTCGCCCCTAATTTAGCTGTACAAGGCATAGAGCAACGCATCTGCTTCATCCTATTTTAACTCTGCGTTAGCCGCTTACGTTCCTCCCGCGAAAAATTGTGGCTGGGTTTCAAAGAAAACACATCGCACGTTGCGTTTTCCTCTAATAGGGCAGGTGCGTTCAATAACTCTAACATGCCGCGAATAGCGATCTTCTCCGAAGTTTGGGATACAATCGGAACGCTTTTCTATCTGTCGCACCACTTCCATTGGTTCAACTCTCACCGTTTACTTGAGCTACCACGGTCATCCATGACCACAAGGGTAAGCTTATGCATTATTCAATCATTATTCATGGACGTCAGTCGTCGAAATCGAGATTAATCACTAAGTTTCAACGTGGATGCATTTACGCGAAACTGTGGTTTAGCTGTTAAACGCCAACAGACATTGTTATAAGCTGTCTTATAACACTGTACAGTAAATACTACACTGCCTCTGCAAAAAGACGTTTCACTTTCGTGTTACGCCGATTCTTATGGGGGAGGGATCAGCCATGTTTTTCGTAGTGACGAGGAAAAAAAGTACCGTTTTTTCTCTGTTTCAAGGAGGCTACATCGTAGTAAGTTCAGAATTGCGTATATCGAAACAGCGAATCATATACATCTATATATGTGTGTCGTATAAACGCTGAGGCGGCGTAAAAGGATCCCAACAAAAGAAGGCGTTACTATAGCCTCTCCGACATACAACTTATTGTGCAAGGCCCTGAAATGTATAGCAACTGTTATGAGTATTTTGGTCAATTGTAATATATTAGGAGGTAAATGACTTATGCGCCACCATTTGGCAAGCATAGAATGAATCCAGTTCAACGCTCGCGAGAGTGAAAACGGTGAGATTTCACGAACGTACTTTTCGTATTATTAATTTGAGATCAGAACAACAACACGTGCGTGACTTCGGTTTCCGACTTGCGGCACCATATGCCGCAGCCGGTCAATGGTCACGCTTACATATCCCCTTCTTGCGTAATGTGTTTGGAATCTGAGTCGCCGTTTAGCTGCTGTGAGTCCAGGATGTTGCCACGGCGAACGATTAATCTCGCGCTTACATGCTATCGTGTGTAGGTATCGCGTTGGAAGGACAAGTTAGAAAGCTATAAGCAAGCAGTTGAAGACCACAACAAGCAGTCGATGCAATACAGTCGTAGCATGAAACAAGATAAGGACGATCAAGGTTCGGACAGGGGCACAAAGTATTTGTGTGAGGGAAAAAAAGAAATAAAAACAATGTCTCCACCTTCATGCATAATAAAAAAATGGAAATGAAAGAATACGATCTGATGCGATTGCTTAGCAGCTGTGGAATCGGAAACCGTGGTTAATTGCCTGTTCGTGGTCCTATCGACACAAGACAAGAAAAAACAGCGATAGTGTATGCTGCATTGAAAGAAAGTAACATGCAGCAAAAAGAACCATCTTCCTGAAGGGGAATCTGATGGGATGCGAAGCAGCAGCGGTGCGCATAAAGTGGACCCGGTTGAAGCGGGCGTCAACGCGGGTGTTGGAAGAACGGTTTGAAGCGAAACTCAGTGTAACGTTACTCGAGTAGACGTTTGATTGAAACGCAAAAACACGGGAGGTGGGTTGGGTTTTGTGCAAGTTTCATCCCTATCCTCTTTCCGACCCTTTCCCCACCCCCGTACAAGGTCGCGAACCAGTTCTTCCTGGTTAACCTTCCTGTCTCTTCCTTTTATTTATTTCTCTCTCTCTCTTCATCGCAGATAAACGAGCCGAAAGTGTTTCCACTCGACATGCGTTCGAGCGTTGCGGGCGGTGGAGAGCGTGAAGCGAGAGAGAAGTGTGTTGCGAGCAGGCGGAGGAGCCGGCACAGCTGCTGCAGGTGAGGGAGATAGTGACTTCAAAGCGGATCTACGACTTGACCTACTTAGCACCACTCCACGCCTGCGGCGAGGAGGGTTCGTGTGGACGCACGGGACAGCGTTACACGGTCTAGTCAAAGAGCTGCTTCGCATCTAGAAAACATTCAGGCAGTTTCTCACTAGTGGTGCCTTAAGCCTCAAGGAAGTGCAGGGCTGGGAAGCCTTCTCCGCTTCTCTTCAGTTTTCTCTTTTTTTACGATCAAAGCTCTTATGACATCACAACTAGGGTCACGCGCTGTTGTCCACCGCCGCCACCGCCGGTGTCCGTAACCACATCGTGCGAAATTTAAAAAAAAAAAGCTTCGCATTAATGACACTGTGGGGCTCAAATCTGGGTCCACTGGGTGCGAGCCCAGTATTCTACCAAAGAGCTATGCCGGTGCTTGCGACTTGTTGATAAATTTGGCTTAGGCAGGCTTGATGTCGGGAAAGCAATAGCGTCAATACGACTTATAAAGCGTTTTAAAACAACGAAAGAACAACCAGCCGTCGCACAATGCGAATAGCATAACGAGTGGCCCATCCAACGATCCAACCCATTGCAAAAGCTTGTTCTTGTTCCCCTATTAAATGTAGCGCATACCTACTACAGCCATAATTCCTGATTGTGGTCAGCCACTGCAAGAACAATTTGCACGAAATTCCTTGCAAGTGTTTTGCGGATACCCTGCTTCTCAGAAGAATGACAAAAAATAGCATAGCGAATGCCGCCTTACTACTAAAAAAATTATTATTAATGTCCTAGTAGGAATCAAGCAAGGGTGCTTGTAGTAGTTACGCAATGAGTGTATTGAAAAGGCTCTAAAGGCAGCTCTTCTAGCTTTCGCTGTGCCCGTGCTGCGCTTTCCGCGCAGGCCTGGCGTTTCCCTCATCTCTTTCTTTCTTTTTCTCTTTTCAGTTGTTGCACTCTTTATTTTTTGTTTTTCTGTCTCTTTATTTCTATTTTTTGCATTTTGTCCCATTCTATGCATTTATATTTTTCACTGGCCTCCTTTTTTCATTTTTACGAGCGTTTGCCAGCGTTACTCGAGCGACGGCAGCATGCATGTGACCACCCGGGTACCCGTACTCAAAACTCACAAAGAACGCTTGAGCTGTGACATGCAACTCAAACGACAGCGAAAATTCAGATGTAAATGCTCGTAGCCCGAACTTCTGATTTCCCTAGCCGTTTTCGTGAGCCAGTGCAGCCCAAAAGTGAAATATTTGTTATTATATCCCGTGTTTTCTACCTCGTCATACTACTCAGACTAGTAATATTTGTGTGTTGTTACGAAAGACGGCGACGCCAACACGGTCCCGAAGACACCACTGCTCCGATCTCCGCCGACACGGTCACCAGCCGTTTGGTAGCGTAGGTTTCTCAGCTCGCGACTGCTTCTGCGCATAGCTGATAGACGAGTGGACGAGACGACGGTGAGTTAAACAAGGTTTATGTACAGCAAATATACAGAGGCGTTACAAATTCGGCACTGGGGCCGACAGCTTACAGACCCGAAGAGCCGAGCTCTCCTCTCTAACACATAGGTCTACTGCTCGCGACGCGCTGCAGGGCTTTTTTTATATGCACCGGGTGGATTCTTTGAGTAACCAAATGTCCAACCAGAAGCGCCGCTGGTCGTGAGGTCAAAATCCTCCAATGGGGTTGCCGCTGGGCTGCGTCATTCTCATCAAATATGGAGCTGCTGCGCTGCACGTGGCTGCACCCAAGGACGAGTGACGTCGCCACGCATTGCGTCAGACTCGCCAGACAGGAAGGCGCCGATTGCTTGCTCGACGGGCTCGCTGGCTGAGGTGACTCACTGTGCGTGCGCGGCAGAAAGGCACCGCCGCGTGATGACGCCGTTGAGTTGTTCGCGTCAGGCGGGCTCGCGGGCTGGCCTTGACACAGATTGCCTTTTTCAGAGGCATGGACGTTCGCTGTGGACTAGCAGGCATAACAGTGTGTTCCTTTAGGGACTGAATGATATTTAAGCTGTTTAAACTGAACTGAATACTGTGTTTGGGGGGGGGGGGGGGGCAGATGGAGTAGTTAGGACTTTTTGTAAGTTTTTAAAGAAAAATAACATGAAAGGAGAACAAAACAGTGTATCATGTCGTTAAACCATAATACGAGACAACATTCTTACTAAATATTGAAAGTTAGAGGCATCAAAAGAAAACTACATTACACGTGAAAGCTGTATATGATTTCACCAGCCTCAGAGACAATAAACTTGGTGTAATACCTGTAGATGTGTCTTGTACTCTTGATTACTTTAGGAATTTATGCGCGAGTGGATGGTTTCCATTTCTAGAAAAAAAAAGCCAGCCTGGTAGTATGCAAGGGAAGAAAGTTTCAACGTTTGAAGCCTGAACATAGTCTATAGAACACGAACGTAAGCATGGTGCCGCGAAAGACGTGTACTAAGCGTGCAACCCATGCTTCATCCTGTACTTCTCGCGCACTTCAAGTTTTTTCGTGCATGACTGCAAGGTTTACCTATACATCACGTATTACTTACCATATTGCCCTTCCACATGAATATATGATCCGGTAGTCAATACCGAAAAACTAAAGAAACTATCCGTTGCGTGACGACGCATGTCGCGGAAAATTAACATAAGTAAACAAACAAGGCACACACGACGCGTATAAATTGCAGTGCAAAGACTTGGACATATCCCTCAGGGTGAGTGAGCCTATGCTCCGGCGCCATTACAACCAGACGTCCATTTATATTTTGCGACGATCCCTTTAAAAAAGACAGCATGTATCGAACGCCTGCGTGTCAGAGACAAAAGCGCGTCAGTGTACCGTGTTTTCTCGATACAGACCGTATAAAATGCTTGCTTTACAGGCGGCTCAGAATGATGCTCGAATACTCAAGATGGCGGACCTTGTCCACTGAATTTGTCGTTTTTTAGTCTAATATTACGTTTGGCTGTACACTTTGACCACTAGAAGCCAGCCTTCAGCTTCCTTAATTCAGCCCCGCCGCGGTGGTCTAGTGGCTAAGGTACTCGGCTGCTGACCCGCAGGGTGCGGGTTCGAATCCCGGCTGCGGCGGCTGCATTTCCGATGGAGGCGGAAATGTTGTAGGCCCGTGTGCTCAGATTTCGGTGCACGTTAAAGAACCCCAGGTGGTCTAAAGTTCCGGAGCCCTCCACTACGGCGTCTCTCATAATCATATAGTGGTTTTGGCACGTTAAACCCCACATATCAATCAATCAGCTTCCTTAATTCAAGTCGGTTGTGCAAAACGTCCATACTGAAAGAAAAGTGCCCCACCGCGGTGGTCTACTGGCTAAGGCACTCGGCTCTTGACCCGTATAGGTCGCGTGATCAAATCCCGGCGGCGGCAGCTGCATTTTCGATGGAGGCGAAAATGGTGTGGGCCCGTGTGCTCAGATTTAGGTGCACGGTAAAGAACCCCAGGTGGTCGAAATTTCCGAAGCCCTCCACTACGGCGTCTCTCATAATCATATGGTGGTTACGGGACGTTAAACCCCACATAGCAGTCAATGAAAGAAAAGGGTACACGCCTAATCAACATTCACCAGTTTTTGCGGCGTTTGCACTTGGAGAGAAAGAGGAAAAATTAAGAAAATGTTGGTGTGTGTGTGCGCGCGCGTGTGTGTATGCGTGTGCGGTCCACACACAAGTACGAAAAGGTATGATCGGAATGTTGCCTTGCATATTCTCCAAATATATATCAGTGTATACTATAGCATCATACACTTGAAGCGGTCTATAGTCAGGAAGTTATGGTGACGTGTGCAGAGCCTTCAAGCGGCACCTAAAAGTGGCTTTCTTTGCTTCCCTCATTTTATATGCATCAATTTTTCCCCTGTCTTTTTTTACCTCAAATCTGTCCTGCAGCACGACGCATATACCACCATTCGCTAAAAGCACGAACACGTATATAGCGGCGCGTGCAGTCACACAAAACCGAGCACATGCTCTTTCTTTCTTTTTTTCTTTCTTTCTTTCTTTCTTTCTTTCTTCCTTCCTTTCTTTTTTTCTTTCTTTTTTCTTTTATTCTTTCTTTCCTTCTTTCTTTCTTAATTTTCTTCGCGAGTGCAGTAAGGAAAAAAAATTGCTGCTCAGTATGAAACGGGTCGGAAGAGTATGGCGCTACAGACCGAGGATATTCCGTGGAGCTGCTATCAGTGTATCTGCGACCGGGACGGCGTCAGAAAGGTTGTGTGTGAAATGCACTTTAACTTTTCTTTTTCTAGATACACTCAAACTGCCTGAAAAGACCGTTGCACGCAGAGCGATACTATAAAAAGACTAAGAAAATATTATAACAAGAAACATAGAGAAATGGTAAGCACCACAGAATAGACGCGTTGGTGTGAAGCATAAAAGAGGGAATCAATGGGCTTTTCTCACCGTGTACGCGTACAAGCTAAAACAGGTGGAAACAAATTGCAGCAAAGTACAAAACGCAAGCAACAGGCGGTGGGGATGGCAACGCCTAGTGGCTATCTGCTGCGTCTGTCAAGCCGGTGAGCATAGCCAAGGAAGAAAGAGACGGAGGTAGCTTGAGAGGGAGGGAAAGGCCTTTCATCGCGATTGTTTCGCGCTTCACGCCCGTCGAGAGGATGCGGAGTCGAGGAGGAAAGATACAGCGTCCGACTTGGCTCAGTTGGAGAGGCGAAGAGACGAGGCGATGAGAGATGCGCGAACAAAGAAGAATATTACGCTGCTGAAAAGAAGGAAACACTGAAGAAAATAGAGGAAAAAGAAAAAAAAGAGCCAAGATTCCGAGATGACTCGTATAAAGCGGGACAGCGGCTCGGAAATCGAATCTGCTTGAGTGGAAATAGCTACACAACAGAGGCACTAGGATGCAGGCGAGGTTGCCGATAATGCTGAGCGTGAAGTCGACTGTCCTCCCATCAAAGCGATCAAATGGCACGCAAAGATATATCGTAATAAGCGAATCAAAATAGCGAAGATGGGAAAGAGAAGCTTGGTAGAGGGAAAAAAGTGGGCATTTTGGATATTGCGGTGGAGGAATAGTTTTAGTTTCTTCGCACAGAAACGAATCTTTCTTCCTCGATGGTCGGGCTTCAATCGGCCATTTCGATAGCGAGCTTGAATCGTGTCACAACCATGGCTGAAATTATATTTATTGTTTATTATTATTATTTCGGCACAGAGTGCGCTCGTTGCCAGCGGAAAAAGTCAAACACGCGCACTTGTCAAGTTCAGAGAAGGTAAAATCAACTCGCGCATTATAGGAATGCAGAGATTCCAAGCCGTAGTTGAATATTGAGTAAAACTACTCTGGTAGGGCCCGCGGTTGGCGTAGTTTGTGCATTTTTATCACCAGTAATAATCTAGGCGCTAAAATCACACACGATCGTACACCGCTATATACCGTACATAATATACAGCTCATACTACACCTTGATATGTGTGGTTTAACATCCCAAAACCACCATATGATTATGAGAGACGCCGTAGTAGAGGGCTCCGGAAATTTCGACCACCTGGGGTTCTTTAACGTGTGCACCCAAATCTGAGCACACGGGCCTACAATATTTCTGCCTCCATCAGAAATGCAGCCGCCACAGCCGCGATTCGATCCCGCGACCTGCGGGTCAGCAGCCGAGTACCTTAACCACTAGACAACCGCGGTGTGGCCTCATACTACAGCTACCTACTGTTTATTATACATACTGTGCACCACGCAGGAACATACATACGAAGGAATGCATAGACAGAACGGATGCCCATCATGCTTTTTTCTGCTCGGACGTATTTTTGGCATTAAGTTTACTAATGTCACTAATCATTCCTAATTTCACTGCCAATCAGTGCTCTTATTTGTCCAAAAGAAAAAAAAACTAACGCTTTTTTCTTAAGAATTGAATTTCCGCTGGCGCATTCACAATTCGATAATAAGCTTGATGCACCAAAAAAATTACTCAAAGCAATTTTCGCTACATGGGTGAAGGTTCTCGGTTTTTCCGACTGTGTCTGCCGCTCATGAACAGGCAAATAGGCAGTTGTCACATAAACCAGGATAAAGCGACTAATCAATTCGCGCTCTGACCAGGAAGGCTGTCTAGCCTAGACACCATGACAATTAATAGAACCCAGAAAACCTATAGTCTATGACGAGCTGGTATGTGTACAGCTGTGTATGAAGTGGAGCAGTTAGTCCGTATACTGCGAGCACAATCTGGAGATAATTGTGCGCATGTGAACGTTCTATTCAACTTGAATAGAATTCAAGAGTTCTCAAACTCGCCCCAGCCATCGGACCAATATAGTCACGCAATTGAGTCCCGTAAGGACTCGGGCAGTGAAGAAGGTAAAAATGGGAGAACGGTGGGAAAAGGAGAGGGTTGGGTGGGGAGAGTTCGCATAAATTGTCAGTGAACGTTAACATTTCGCAGTAAACATTTGGGGTATCTTTCATACACGTCATTTCTGAAGGATATTTGGTTCGAGGATTTGAACAACACGTTTCCAAAAGGACTGAAATAAGGACGAAGCGATTACGAAATACTTTTAGGGGCAAAGCTCCTTATAGCGGCACCCGTTCGTCCCCCGTAGTATGTAACAAGTATAACATTTTGACCACCAAGGTGGTGCCGGTCAGAGACTTCTTCTGTGCGTTGTTGAACAATAAAAAATAGTGCTCAATGTACATGTTAATGGCTGCTAATGGGGAATGAGAGACAGGAGCATTCGGCTTTTAGTTAACGCGCAGGCTGCGATCACCATTAGCAGCCATTGGCATGTACATTGAGCACTCTGACAAGAAAGAGTTGCTACGTTATACTCGCTGGGTGTAACCTCCTTAGCTTTAGAAAGGTTTAGCGAGCGTTGAGCCGCGGTGCCATGAATACAATGAACTTGTATATACCATGAATGAACACGAGGTGGTTAAAAATGGGAAGTAGATATCAAGCGCAAGCCGTAAGAAAGTAAAAGCCGAATTCTCCGCCTCTCATTTCCCATAAGCAGCCATTGGCATGAACATTAAGCACTATCTGACTGAAAAAGTTTGCCATGTCATACTCGCTGGGCGTAACCTCCTTGGTTTTCGAAAGGTTTAGCGAGCGTTCGGCCGCAGTGCCATGAATACAGCGAGTGAACTAGTATATACCATGAACTCGAGGTGGTTAAAGGTGGGAAGTGGACCCGAAGCGCAAGCCGTAAGAAAGTGTGCGTGTGCCACCTCTCGTTTAGTCCTTGGAATGTCCGCTGGATGGCGGTGCTTCTATATGGGGAATACATGATGAAAAGATGCGAGATGGTGGTACTCGGAGTGTTGAATAGATGGACGAACGGACACATATACAGATGCATGGATGAACGCATGAACGGACGCAGGGGCGGCTGCATGGACGAACGCAGGGACGGACGCACGAACAGACGCACGCACGGACGGGCTGATGGACGCATGGACGGTCACACTGACGTACGCATGGACGGACGGAAGGAAGAACGAATGGACGGACGAATTCTTCGCCCCACTCTCCATCATTCACTCCGTGGATATGCTGCCATTTTTTTTTTATGGTTATGCTTCACGACAAGGTGACCACAGCGGGTGCCTCAACATAACAGTGCTTCAGACCAGCCACGCCTGTGCACCTCACGAACATGCCTATTGAATGAATTGATAATAAATTGTGGTGCGAAGATATTATTGCAAGGGCTACGGGCCACATACAATTGAGACTCGCCGCGCGCTGCGGCACGCGTATTTTAGGTCCCTGAATATATTCAATGTAAACTGCTTGCAACGAGCGGCCCACTAGCGTGGTATCTTGTTTATTTGTTTCAGTTTGCTATACCTTCTTCTATACTTGCTCGATTTGAATCTTCGGTATACAATTATTATTTTATCTTTCCCACTGCATGACTTACACAAATGTAGTAGGCCAGGAGATAGAGACCTGAACGTATCCACAGCCAGCCGGCTAAAGCAGAACATAACGCAGGTACGGAACCGCAGAACTGAATGAGTCGCGCCACGCCAACTGCCGTAAAAGGAGCCGAAAGTACACGTGATTTTAAATGATTGCAGATTGTTTCTGCAAGAACATTTGCGGGCTTTCTTGATCACTTTTTCTTTTACAATAGTCATTCAAATGCATCCGACAATAAGCGCACCACATTCGGCGTACTTGAATATTTATTCTGCAACTTTGCTACACTAATTCGTATTTCAAGCGACACCGAGGCAATCGTGTCTATAGGCATACAAGTGCTACGATTGTTTCGAAGAAAACTTCTCAGACGTCGACCGCCTTAATAAGAAAAAATAGGGGACAGCAAGAGGTACCAAAATAAATGCATTGCAGATTGTGCAAGAATCATCGTGCACTTCGTGTTCCTCCTATTGCTTTCATCATAGCAGAAAAATAAAAAGTCGTTCCACATTTAGCAAGCAACCATGCTAAGCCTCTTGGTTTTCTAATAAAAGTGACTCGATAAAGCAAGCCATGAAACAAACTTCGATTAAGTAACGCCGCTGTGAACGGAACGCGACCCGCAAGAAATAATGGATTCATTCAGAGTGCTATAAGTTATGTTGATACGCCGAAGCGAGAGAATTACATCAGCGCGGAATAGAATAAAAGCATAGTACGTATACGGCAAAATAATCAATATTGCCATTCCTTTCTATTCTGTCGCAACGATGTCTTGCCTGTTTTCGAAAGAAGGGGACGAAGTTCACTTAAACGGTCTTTGCAGATGTATAGCATCAGGTGATAGAAATCCTGATAATTATTTTTAATGAAACGCTCCATCTCGTACAAATAGGACACACGCATACAAAAGCGCATGTGTACGTCTTCACGTAACGATACTAAACCTACCAATCGTTCACCCTAAGACTGAGCGCTGTAATATTCATGGCACCCTTTACAATTAACGCCCCGTTCCTTCCCATGGTTAAAAGCCGTCGTATGTCTTCACCTAACGGTACTCTATATCCACGCATACTGTTAATCAGACTGAATGCTGCCATGTACAAGCTGAGAAGTACAGCTGTTTGATTGTGACGCCAGCCAATTGCGTCTGCCGAAATTAGTTAATCTAGAAACATTGGAGGTTGCCCTCGAGAAATTGCGGCAAAAGAAGAATATATGCATGTTCACAAGTACAAGTGAAACACGGTGTATAGGGCGGATAACCTCACATATGAGGACAAGGATTATTCGGTACGATGCGCGGTTATATTATCTTACTCCAATCGCTTTTCGCTCTATAGGTTCAGAGGGATTAGCTTTAACAGAGATTACACCTATATATATATTCAGCGTATCAGCGTAAAAGGCTAATGCGTACAAACGTCAAAGCGGTACGTTCCAAGGCTATTGGTATGCAGTGTAGCTGGGAAAAACGTAGCGCTCGCATCAAGTTCTTACGTCAGGAGCAGCGTATAGTTATAGAAGTTATAGTTCCCCCGAAAAACTTACAGCCATCTGACTCAACTACAGTGACAGCCATGGTAATAAGCGTTGCAGCGCAAGCACGAAGGTGCTAGAAGACACGAGAAACGAAAGGCGAGGCAAGGAAAGCAATGAGGACAACACGAGCGCTCGTGTTGTCCTCATTGCTTTCCTTGCCTCGCCTTTCGTTTCTCGTTTCTTCTAGCACCTTCGTACTTGCGCTGCAACCCTTATTACCATGGAATTTAACCAACTAGCCCAAATAGCCGTTCTTCTACAGTGACAGCGTCTGTAACCACGTTCGTATCATATCTGAGGCCCGTTGCATGTGCAGAGGCTCACTCAAGGACTCACTGCGTGAGACCTTGAGAAAGGGAAGCAACGTTAATTCGTCATACATCTAGCTGACTTTTCTATCCATAAGCACTCGATCAAGTGCAAATCACTTCCCCCTTTTCTGTGTCTTTGTGAAAATTGATAAAGTATACAGCAGCTCTTTTTGTTTGTGCTTTAGATTATCGCTTTGTTGATAGAGTACGCGAGACAGATTGAGCGAGAGACGTCTCTATAATGTGTTTGTATGTTATCTTAATATTAATGTTATCTTAATAACAAATGATTACATTCAACATCCCAAACTCACACTATCATTTCGAGACGGAATAGCGGAGGGCTCCGAAAATTTCATCCACCTGGAATTCTTCGACGTGCGCCTAAATCTAAGTACACGTGACCCAAGCATTGTCGCCACCATCGAAAATGCGGCCGCGGTTCCTGAAGTCCTATGCACTCGTATGTGTATGAAATAGTCGGGGCAGATAGAGACACCTGCCGGCGCGTCTTGCTGCAATCCTAGATACACGAAATGGGTAGCCGCTTTTCATATTTCTCACACTCAGTATATACGCCCGCTCTACCAGCAGCACACGCTGGAGTATAGTTTTGTTTGACCTAGTACTCCGTAAGACGTAGATGATACGTACATTTCTTCTTTCCGGTATTCCAGGCGAAAACCAAGCAAGTATCGCAGTGCACATATAAGCCATATATTCGAGGACTCTGGGGCTCAAAAAGTACGGGTCCCAATACAGCCAGAGCGGTTGAACCGTACTGGCAGTATTGGGTCACAACAGTAACAGCGCATCAACAGACCTGTACATACGACACGTTGTTGAGGCATGTTTTCTTTCTCTCTTTCTTTCTCTCTTTCTTTATTTATTTATTTATTTATTTATTTATTTATTTATTTATTTATTCATTTATATTCATTTATTTATTTTTATTTCACTATGAACTTGCCAGGATAAACAGGAAGCAAACGACCTGCATTGTAATTTGAACGGTCTAGTGAAGTGAAAGAGAATGATTGGCTAATGTATCTTTTCACATCTTATCTTCTACTGTCTTGTATTTTGTGACCTTATTGTTTTTCTTACATATCGTGTATGCTAAGAGAAAAGGAATTTGCTTGTGCCACCGTAATGGCAGCAACCTTTCCTATTTCATCGCTTTAATAAAAAGGAGAAGTTATCTTGTGCATGTTCTGCAAAGTAACATATGAAGTTTTCAACACGAATACAACGAAAGTGGCAGAGGGCGAAAAAAAAAACATATGAGAGCTGCACAACTATGCGAGCGATAACCTGTGTTTCGGCTGAATGCACAAAAAGAAGAAACTAAGAGAACTGCAAGAGCTTCCTGATGACTAAATATGTAACAGTGAATGAGCACATGGCACAAGGCCTCTCTCTCCCCCCCCACACACACACAAACACACGCACACAGACACACACACCCACACACACACGAACTCCAAAAACTCAAGTGGGGGAAATACACTGCTGCTGCATATCGACCTGCATATTCCTGAGAAGCTAACTGCTTTATTTATTACAGTTTCATGCCGCACTCACTAGGTTTTACCCATGTTATTTTTTTAACTAATTGGCTTTTTCAAAAAAAATAAAAATTTGGGAAGTTTCCCCTCTTCATTTATGTTCGATTGCCTCCTGGTGGTACGGGCTACCCCCTTTTTCCTTTTAGTTATTTTCACATATAGGGGGCGGAAAACACACACACAACCACACACACACACACACACACACACACACGCACACGCTACATTGCTTACAAAGTCTCGTTCAGACTCATGGCCCGCAAGAACATCAACAGCGCTTTCGTGGCAGTTACCGTGCAGGTGGTATTTCGTTGTGGCACGAGATTAGGCCGCAGTTCTCAACTCGAGTCTTGTTGAAGAGCAACTCGGTTCTCGGTTACTAAGCCGGAGTGTCTCCTAAACATATACCTTATTGACGTTCGTTTCTCTTCTTACATCTTCTAGCCATCCGTGCAAGTTACACGAGACCACTGTTATCCCGGCCGCGGCGGCTGCATTTCCTATGGAGGCGGAAATGTTGTAGGCCCGTGTGCTCAGATTTGGGTGCACGTTAAAGAACCCCAGGTGGTCTAAATTTCCGGAGCCCTCCACTACGGCGTCTCTCATAATCATATAGTGGTTTTGGGACGTTAAACCCCAGATATCAATCAATCAACGAGAGCACTGTTACACAGATACACGCACGCGTAGACTTTTATAGCGAACGCGCAGACGTGTAGAGGGGTTAGCGCGTGTTGTTCCGGCGAAGGGAGAAACGTGTCGACGTCGACAGGGCACGCGGCGGGTCGAAGTCAAGATCGTGCCCGGCGTACCAACAGGTTTCCTGTAGCCGTTGCCGTCTATAGTGTATCGAGTGTGTCCGCTGTGCGCGCTTCGTTGGCGTTACGCGAAAGCGCCTCGTACTGAACTACCTCTCTCTTTCTATAGTTCCTTTTTTCCTCCTCTCCCAAACACAAACACGCGCATCTGCCATAGAAAGGTTGAGGGGACTCATTAGTTCGACTTCGAAAGGTCAGCTGTGTCGAGGTCGATCAAGGAGCGAGTGCGCCCTTTGTGACCCCCTCCACAACCTTTACCCCCCGAGTCAACGTCACGGTACAAGTGGGAACATGCACTATAGCGTACGATTTGTATGCGTGCTCCGTGGCATCTATTTCGGTGTCTCATCAGTAGATTACACTGCAGTGTCGAATACGTGCTCGCCTACCGCGTAAGGCAGACTGTAATCACTTACACAGAGTATGTTGTGGGTTTCACGGGCACGTGTCGGCAGTGGAATCGCATCGTTCGCGGGGGATGTAAACATTGTTCGGAGACAAGCCCCAGCTGGACGTGCTTGGCATAAAACAAAAGAGAGAGAGAGAGAAAGGGAGACGGATGCGGAAGGAAAGAAAATCGAGACTGTTCTACGGTTATCCGATCGATCGACCCATCAAATCAATCAATCTTTTCGCTATAAATACACGTCATCCGATTAATATTGTGGCAGCTGGTGAATACTATATGCTGCGCTTGTCGCGAGCTGCAAATGCGAGAAGTAACAGAAAAAAAATACACGCTCGACTCTGAGTGAAATGTGACGAGCGCGTGGCGAATAAGTTAGGGCATGACACGAATTTCGCAATGTTGTAGAGAAAGGGGGGGGGAGGAGTGCTATAGGCACGTGCTAAATCACTCACGTGCCATACCTACAAAGTAAGCGAATGTGACCAGTTCAAGAATCGACGTTGCAGTTATCCTGTGCAGCACACTCCCCGTCGTTAACCAGAACAAAATTTGAGACACTTGTGCAGTAAATAAATAAATAAATAAATAAATAAATAAATAAATAAATAAATAAACAAATAGACACATCGTGACTGAAAACAAACGCGCCGAGAAAATTCGCATGCCAGTGAGGGAAAGCGTGGAGTGTCAACAATCGCGTTCTTTTA
Source organism: Rhipicephalus annulatus (assembly GCA_013436015.1). Classification (NCBI taxonomy): domain Eukaryota; kingdom Metazoa; phylum Arthropoda; class Arachnida; order Ixodida; family Ixodidae; genus Rhipicephalus; species Rhipicephalus annulatus. The sequence continues at coordinate 46,749 of WOVY01005033.1, forward strand.
CGACTCGGACGATCGCATCCATCGGCGCTCATGTGGCCGGCGGCTGGCTGAATACGGGTACACTATACGTGCGAGCCGGGGCAGCGCAGCATGCAGGCGTCGTAAACCTGTCGCGAGCTGGAGATCGTCTATACGACAGAAACGGCGGACTATGACAAAGAAGAAGATCAAGACGACAAAGCGAGACGCCTATAGGGGCACCCGAAGTAAAACAAAAGAAGGACCGTCCGGCAGGGTTCAAGCGCGAATGACCAGAGAGTGAGGCATGGCGCGGGCACGATAAGCGGTGGGCCCGCTCGGCCGCTGGCAGGCAGGTCTTGCCAGCAGGCAGATCTTGCCGGCATGCAGGTCTTTGCTACGCACGTATACGTGGCCCCAGGTTTCCTGCGGAACGACGAACATTTAACAAAATAAACAGAGTGGACTGTGCGAGTGGCATAATGCCCCCTTTTTATCCCTACACGTTTTTGTACATGCTTGCTCACCGATCTAGAGCACCCGCAGTGTGGCCGCACTTTCAAAGGGCCGATATCGAGAGTCCGCGCAACACGCTCAACGAGAAGCGAGGTCATTGTGCGCATTCCCCAAAGAGCCCAGTGATGCATGCGTTCCGCTTACGCACTGATCGCGGTGGTTCTTTCTGCCCTTCGTCGCTTGGCGCTACGCGACGCTTCGCAAGTCGGTGGTTTTTGTGTTTTCAACTCGTTCTTTATAGGATCGTAATTCCTGCGCGCACATCGTTCGCGTCAACGCATCCTGCGCGGTAGGTTCGTGGGTATACGGCGCTCGGACAACTGATTTGAAGGCCGCGGGTTCAATTTCAGTCGAGGCGGTCGCTTTGATCGAGGCGAAATGCTGGAGGCCTTTGTTCTGTGCAATGTTGGTGCACATTAAAGAACACCAGACGGCTGAAATTTCCGGAAGCCTCCACTGTATAAGGCATACATGGTAAAAATATAGTTTTGAGCCCAGACATCATTACAGATGATGCGTCCCCAGCAGCTGCGAAGCAACTGACCACAGAGGCGGTCAGATCTGCAACGCAGCAGAGGGTGCTAAGAATCTCTGGATCCGGACAGGCCGCCATTGGAACCTGAACATTTAACACTAGAACCTTATCTATTGAGGGATGTCTAGCTGTGCTATTCGAGGAGCTAGAGGGTGTTAAATGGGATATAATAGGGCTCAGTGAGGTTAGGAGGACAGATGAGGCCTATGCGGTGCTACAGAATGGGCACGTCCTTTGCTATCAGGGCTTGGCTGACAGAAGAGAACTGGGAGTGGGGTTCCTAATTCGCAGAAACATAGCTGGCAACATAGAGAAATACTATAGCATTAATGAAAGGGTGGTAGGTATTGTAATTAAACTGAATAAGAGATACAAGACGAAGGTAGTACAGGCTTACGCGCCTACATCCAGCCATGATGACGCTTCAGTTGAAAGCTTCTATGAAGACGTGTAAACGGCAATGAGTAAGGTAAAAACACAGTATACAATACTGATGGGAGACTTTAATGCAAAGGTAGGGAATAAGCAGGCTGGAGACCAGGCAGCAGGAGATTATGGCATCGGTAGTAGAAACGCCAGAGGAGAGCTACTAGTAGAATTCGCAGAACGCAATAATTTACGGATTTTGAATACCTTCTACCGCAAACGAGGAAACCGCAAGTGGACATGGAAGAGCCCTAACGGAGAAAATAAGAACGAAATAGACTTTATAATGAGTGCACACCCAGGCATCATGCAGCACATGGAAGTGGTTGGCAAGGTACGATGCAGTGACTATAGAATGGTACGGTCTCGAAATCGCCTAGACTTGAGAAAGAAACGACAGAAACTGATACGCAAGAAGCCAATCAATAAGCTAGCACTGAGAGGGAAAGTACAGGAATTCAGAGTCTCGCTTCAGAACAGGTACTCGACTCTTAGTGAGGAAACCAACCTTAGCATAGATACAATGAATGATAATCTCACGAGTATCATTGCGGAGTGTGCGGTGGAAGTTGGAGGCAGGGTAGTTAGACAGGACACTGGCAAGCTTACCCAGAAAACGAAGAATCTCATTAAGAAGCGTCAAATCATGAAAGACTCAAGTACAACAAACAAAATAGAACTGGCAGAGCTTTCGAAGTTGATTAATAGGCGTAAGGTATTCGATGTAAGAAGGTATAACATGGAGAGAATTGAACACACTCTGAAAAACGGAGGAAGCGTCAAAGCAGTGAAGAGGAAACTTGGGATAGGCAAAAAGCGAATGTATGCACTAAGGGACAAAGAAGGCAAACAACTACCAATATGGATAGGATAGTTAAAATAGCGGAGGAGTTTTACAGAGATCTGTACAGTAGCCGGGACAACCACGACTTTAATACTATAATAACTAGCAGTAACCCAGATGACACCCCACCAGTAATGATAGAAGAAGTTAGAAAAGCTTTGGAGAGCATGCAAAGAGGCAAAGCTGCTGCTGAGGGTCAGGTAACATCAGATCTGCATAAAGATGGAGGACAGATTGTGTTAGAAAAACTAGCCACCCTGTTTACGAGGTGTCTCCTGACGGGAAGAGTAGAAGAGTCTTGGAAGAACGCTAACATCATCCTAATACATAAGAAAGGAGATGACAACGGCTTGAAGAATTACAGGCCGATTAGCTTGCTCTCTGTAGTATACAAGGTATTTACAAAGGTAATTGCTAACAGAGTAAAGAAAACATTAGAATTCAATCAACCAAAGGAACAAGCAGGAGTTCGGACAGGCTACTCAACAATCGACCACATTCATACTATCGATCAGGTAATAGAGAAATGCTCAGAATATAACCAACCACTATACATAGCCTTCATAGATTACGAGAAGGCGTTTGATTCAGTAGAAATATCAGCCGTCATGCAGACACTGCGGAATCAGGGCGTCGATGTAGTATATATAAACATCCTGGAAGAAAACTACAGCGGATCCACTGCTACCATAGTGCTTCATAAAGAAAGCAACAGAATACCAATCAAGAAGGGTGTAAGGCAGGGGGACACAATCTCCCCAATGCTATTTACCGCGTGCTTACAGGAGGTTTTCAGAGGCCTAGAATGGGAACAGTTAGGGACAAGAGTTAATGAAGAGTACCTTAGTAACCTGCGCTTCGCCGATGACATTGCATTGCTGAGTAACTCAGGGGACGAATTGCAACTCAAGATTACGGAGTTACACAAGTAGAGCAGAAAGGTGGGTGTTAAAATTAATCTGCAGAAAACGAAAGTAATGTACAACAACCTCGGAAAAGAGCAGCGCTTCGAGATAGGTAATAGTGCACTTCAAGTTGTAAAAGACTATGTCTACTTAGGGCAGGTAATAACCGTGGAGCCGAACCACGAGATTGAAGTAACTATAGAAGAATAAGAATGGGGTGGAGCACATTTGGCAAGTACTCTCAAATTATGACAGGTAGATTGCCACTATCCCTCAAGAGGAAGGTATATAACAGCTGTATCTTGCCGGTACTTAGCTACGGAGCAGAAACCTGGAGACTTACAAAGAGGGTTCAGCTTAAATTGACGACGATGCAGCGAGCAATGGAAAGAAAATGGTAGGTGTAACCTTAAGAGACAAGAAGAGAGCAGAGTGGATTAGGGAACAAACGGGGGTTAAGGATATCTTAGCTGAAATGAAGAAGAAATGGACATGGTCCGGGCATGTAGCGCGTAGACAGGATAACCGCTGGTCGTTAAGGGTAACTAAGTGGATTCCCAGAGAAGGCAAGCGGGTTAGGGGGAGACAGAAGGTTAGGTGGGCAGATGAGATTAAGAAGTTGGCGGGTATAATTAAATATAAGGCAGCAGCAAGCACAGGACCGGGTTAACTGGCAGAACATGGGAGAGGCCTTTGTCCTGCAGTGGACATAGTCAGGGTGATGATGATGATGATCATTACAGAAGTCCCAGATATGATTACAGTAAAACCTAACTATATCAGACTAAGTGAAACCGAAGTATCATTTGCACAGAACTATTTTTTGACATGAATATGCTTTCACGTCAATGCATAGGAAAGTTAGGAATTTCAAACAAAAATAACCATAACATTTTATGTATACGTAAGAGTTTAAGCTGCATGAAATTCCCCCAAAAGAGGGCTTTTCCTCCCAAAATTTCCTCACAAGGATCTATATAGCAGCGAAAGGTGCCGGAAAACACACGGGACACAAAAAAAGAGTTGGAAACAATCAGAAAGCAGAGCCTAATGAATGTAATTGTCATATATCTCAATTGTCATGTATTAATATGTCAGTGTATTATATGAATATATCAATACGTATGTGTTTTTTTTTGGATATGTAATGAAAAGAGCCTCGATGTCTGATTATGTGTGTCTATCCAGCCTATTTTTTGTACTTATATGTCGCCTACTTTTTGCTTTTATGCTATTCCTGCGTTTCTGTTATTATGCTGCTCCTTGTATTGTGACAATTATTATTCAATGTAGCACTGTTTGCTGACCTTTTTTCGCTTAGCGAAGCCACGTCAGGCCCAATGGCCTTTAGCTTCGCTTCGTTTTTCTGTATTGTCTCCAGAAAGGAAATCTGTTCATACCATTTCATACGACTTCCCAAAGGACAGGTAACTCCTGTTCGACCAGTTTCGGGCAGACCGGCAGGCCCGCGAAGCGGCCGACAGGTTTGGCCTGCAGTGGCCCCGACGTTATTTCAATCAATCATTCGAAGTTATTTCAATCGATCATTCTATCAAACAAACAATCAATCAATCAATCAACCAATCAATCTCTAAAAGAGAGACAGGGCACTTCCTAGTCCTCTTTGATTACGCCCGAATATCTCTCCACTGCAAGCTGAAAAACACACAGTTGACCCGACTAATTCTCTCACAGTGCCGCTATACAAATTTAAGAATGGGCGCGAACTGCCAGAACAAAAAAGTAATTTCTGAAAGTCAAACAAGAGAAGCTTACGCAGTTCGCATACTTCCACTTTATTCTTACACGTTCTCTCTAGTCCCCGGATTAACGAGGGCATACAAAAGAAAACGCAATTAACGCCGCCAGCGCGTGACGAGCGCTCGTGCCGCATGCAAATGGAGATCTGGACTTTCGACTGGAAACCTTCATTGGTGACTTGATCTCCGCTCTTTCTCTTCTCTCTCCCTCTCTCCGTCTCGGTCATCTCTCCAAGGTCCTCCTATTGCATTGTGAAGCGTCCTATCGAAGCCGTAATTGCCACCGTGTCCGCTTTGTGGAATCAACCGGTCGCCGCGCGCCTTTCTCTTAACGCCTCGTGGAAGAAAAACAACGTCCACCACACCCCGAGTTGTTAAGAGTCACGGCCGTCGACGGATGGAAATGACGGATGACGGCCGCGGTGTGTACAAACAGGCATACCATCGAGTGTTCCCGCGGAAATGTACGCCCCGCTGAGGACGGTTGAGGCTTGTTGCAACAGGGTTATGTTCTACGCAGCGCCTTACCGTAGTAGTTGCTTAAGTTTAAGTTTCCTGAGAAAGACAGGCTTGTGTGAACGCCTCTGACATGCGGTAGAGTTCTACACGCTGCAGTGAAATTACTGTCAGTCTCTCCCCCACCCTTTATTTTTTTCCCTCTCTTCTCTCTTTCTCGTCTTTCTTGTCCCCTTCCCTAATCCCCCAGTGTAGGATAGCCAACCGGATGCCTTTCTGGTTAACCTCCCTGCCTTCTCTCTATTTGTTGCTTCCTTCCTAAGTGCAAGTTGAATCAGTGCCGTAACGCGGGGTTCGCGCTTACCACGAATTTTTCACTGTATAGATTACATGCGCCGTAAGTAAGCGGACACAGATCGAAGGATAAGTTATCGGCTACATCGTGCGTACAATTTGGCGATACCACAAATTCAAGCAAAAGAGGCAGGCATTGCCATCTGCACCACGCATAACGCTTTAGCCAGTACGCTCACGTTCGCTAGGCGTGTTGTAAACAGATCTGCTACGAATGCGAACATTTTCACGTTCTCTGCACTTCGTGAAGTAGCTGCTAACGAGCTCCTTGAAAGCCTGTCAAAACTTTCTTCCCCGTCACTGTTTCAACCGATTAGTACACACCATTCCCCACAAACGCTTATAGCAGGAGAGGACGCTATCAAGCGGAGAATAATTCAGAAGTGGTGGTTGTCTCAGAATGATTACAAACCATGTTGCCGACGTGCTATTGAGGCTCCTACCAGTTGTGAGAAGGAAGTTCTACATTGTAGAACGTCACCTGGGACTGTATATAGCAGCATCCACCACTGACAGACACAGAAGTGGCACATCACACAAGTCGTAGCAGTGTGGTAGGCGCGAGGGTCCATCTCCTTGGCCTGGCTAACGCGCTGATTGCCCAGGTTGGACCAACGGCTAAGGCTAGTGAGGCTCTTAACTCAGGCTACAAACCCACAAGTAATTTATTCTAATCAAGTCTTTTTGTTCTGAATTTGACACGTAAAGAGTGTATATAGCTAAATTTAAAAACACACTGCACATTGATACATGAACATTGCACAATACGCTCAAAGCCAACCGCAACAAAAGTGCCCATTCGGCGTCTTGTATCACGTCATCGTTTCTCGTAAATTGATTCGTGGGCGCATAAAGTGATGCAATATCTCCGGCCCTACACGAACGCGTGTAATGCGGAGCCATCGTCTTGGATTGATGCCAGCGTCTATAGACATCGACTACGGGTGTACTACATCGACGCGCCCCCCTCAAGACCGGTCGATTGTCAGCTGGGATACACGCTACGGAAGCACCAGTTGTGTGCGCGCGTCGTGTCCTCTCTTGCTGGCACGCTGTATGTACAGTAAGCGTCGAAATTTTAGAGACCACAACACGCAAGAAAAAAAGCTGAATAGTATATACCACAGCTTCGGCAGGGCACCTCAAATTTATACCTCCCGATTGTTCTAAAATGCGCTGGCAATAACGTCACGTGGGTCGTGATACTGTCGCGCCACTGACCTGCGTCTCTGTAACTATGCGGTATTCCTTGCCAGAAGCCCCTCTTTTTGAAACGTTCGTGGCCAGTTCACGGCCAACTAACTGGATTCCCAGAGAAGGGAAGCGGGTTAGGGGGAGACAGAAGGTTAGGTGGGCAGATGAGATTAAGAAGTTTGCGGGTATAAATTGGCAGCAGCAAGCACAGGACCGGGTTAACTGGCGGAACATGGGAGAGGCCTTTGTCCTGCAGTGGACGTAGTCAGGCTGATGATGATGATGATGATGATGATCATGATGATGATGATGATGATGGAAATATTAACGAAGACAGTAGCCGGTGTGTCCAAGACCAAACTGTGAGGCTGAACTTGCGGCCGGTAAACGGAAAATCTGATTACAGCTACACACCATGAAACTGAAGCGTCGGCCGTCGATCAACTGACGAGGGGTGAAGGGCGTCGGCGTTTATACAAGCGCCGTCGAATACTCCAGCGTTATTGCTAGCGGCCACGTAAGTTCTAGAATAATCAGCCATGCTCGAGCTGCGCGTGTATATATCTTAACAAAATGATCTACCACCATCCGGAAGCGTTGCGAACACTGCAGGTGTGGTTCGCGCTGAACATTACTTAGACTATAACGGGGCAATAACAAAATTTGAGGAAGGAATGTGGCACTATGTACCGGGCACGTCTACTGAATACAGTCAGATATTAACGACATCTTCAGTGCTTTTTCGGACATACGTGATCTCTATACGTTTGATGACTATACCATACACGAACCTTCACAAAGGCTGTCTGGCGCTAAATCGTTGATCATTGGTGGTGTTTCGATTGATTGATTGATTGATTGATTGATTGATTGATTGATTGATTGATTGATTGATTAATATATGGGATTTAACGTCCCAAAGCCACAATACGATTATGAGAGACGCCACAGTGAAGGGCTCTGGAAATTTCGACCACCTGGGGTTCTTTACCATTTTCGCCTCCATCGAAGATGCACTCGTCCCCGCCGGAATTCGATCCCCAACCTGTGGGTCAGCAGCCGATTACCTCAGCCACTAGACCATCGCGGCGGGTCAATGATGGTGTTTCAATGCACTATTTTGTTCACAGTGAACAAAAATGAATAAAATAATGTATTCTAGTGGATCTCACATTTTCCTCGACTAAAACAGTCAAGTTATAAGCATATCACGGTGGTCTGAGGTAGCGTTAGAGTCCGCTTAAACCAGTATCAATAGCCTAAATCTACCTTCCCCGCGTTAACTGAAATGCACGCACGTACACTTCGTGGCCTATATTCACGCACACTTTTGTATGTGCCATCTTAGTGTAAGTAACTACAGCGTGAACGTCATACATGAATTTCCCTTGACGTCACTCACTGCTTCAGCACCTAAAAACGCTGATACGATCGCATAACAGAGAGGACATTATTATATGATACGGGTTTACGTACACCGATCATTAATCTCTTGTGCGTGCTTGTAAACACTGTTAGGTGATTCAACCTACCATGTCCTCAGCAATGCTGACACATATGAAGCACGCTTAGCAGCCTCTGCATTTTGAATGAAGAACACCCCAGCTGGCGATCATGTTTCGCTTACGACTTAGATTTAAGGCGTTAAGCTTTTGACTTTGCGTCTTCGTATGTTTATACGTTGCAGGCTCGTTCTTATTGAAGCAGCCTGTAGCTAAGCTCCCTATAAAATCGTCTGCGCACAGGTAAAAAAAAGAAAGATAATTTCACCATTACTTACAAAAGGAGTATATATACCCTCGAAAGCGAAATGTGTTTTCGACATTTGTGGCAACACTGGTATGTATTTCATCAAGCAGGTTTTGTACGATATTCAAGCTGAAGGAAGCCCGAAGCCAGGAATTCTTTTAAGGGAGGGGGGGGGGGGACTCGTTGAATGTTTTGGAAGACCCCTGTTGTCGGTATTTATTTTCCCCCATCCGAATTCCGAAGGAAATGGGGGAGGGTGCTTAGGGCCCTTATTTTCGAGACTGCGGTCCTGGCAGTCATAAGTATCAAAGATGTATCAAGCATAAATTGCAAGTCTGACCAGTTGGATTACGTTCATGTTTGAAAATTTGGTTGAAACGCATTGAGAAGACAGGGTATAAGCGCTGTCCTGTCAGCCTCTTCTGTCCGTGTTTTTTCGGTGCCCTTAACAAAATTTTCGAACATTAAATATGAATGTATGCATAAGTTATGGCAGTTTACGGCTTCGATGTAAGCTGAAAACTACCTGGCTTTCAGAATTCTCCTCATCATCGGCTGGTCCACGCCCACTGCAGGGCAAAAATCACGTTTCACCAATCAATATGGTCCTGTGTTTTCGGCTGCATGCCCAGAAACTTTTTATTCCTATCTTTCCACCACTCTGTGGATAGTCTGCTGTGAACCCGACAGAGCAGTGCGTGTACATCTAAATCAGTGCTAGTAACCGATATAAATTAGTACCAGTAACCGGTATATGTAACTGACATGTGGTTCACGAACCGTTTCCAGCCTTTCAGCACATGCACTCTTTTGAGAGGTTGTATGCTGCCTACTGATAACGGTAATAGTGATAACAACTTTATTTAGTTTGTCAATACTGTCCGCGATCGTGGCCTGCGAGCCATTTATGCTCAGAAATATCGTTCGAATACTTTTAATGACATTCACGACAGCGTGAGGTTACACCGCCCTGGGCTACGCGGCAATGACAAACAAGATGAGGGAGGCAATAAATATGTATCACGCCTTTTTCTTCTTAAGAATATGTTGCGAGTACTCCTTCTAGGGAAGGTACCAGGATTTTGCAATGACTATGCCTGCTATTTCTGCAGTATTTTTTTAAGATGAAACAAGCTATGATATCACATAAGTGCACGTCGTACGTATAAAAACGCTTCAAATCATAACGAAATAGGAAAAAATGCAGTAACAAATTACGTGCCGAACCACGGCGAGCTTTATCGAACTTCAATTCCCATGATACTATGTGATCCTTTAATGAAGAGGTGATGGTTTTTGGAATACAATCAAAACGCAGGTTGTAGAGTACGTGGCCGGAGACAGGGTGATAGGCGCGACAATTAACCCTGGAAACGGCAGTGCCTCGCAATTTTGTTGCACTGAAAGACAATGCCTTTTTAATGAAAAGAGCCTAAAATTAATGCCCTCCTCAATTCTCACAGTCGGGTCTATGATATCTAGAACATAAATGACAATGTTCCTAACAGCGGCTTCTCAGCCCCGATAGGAATATCTATTTGATTCTTGATATCTGGCTGGATCAATAAAGTATGGAATCATTTTTGTTTATTGTGGGATAAGATTCATGGCAGAAAATCTCATAGAGGCAACTAAGGTCGCTCCAAAATCACGACTAACGAAAGCAGGGAATGCCTGTGGTGATGACAATTCCACGAAGAAATGAAGAATACGGAATTGGAACAATCTCATCCATTCATAAAGCGGTGCATAAAGTGGCTAGATCACGTGTTAGTTGAAGGATGGCGGATGGGGCGAAGTTTTTATATCTACCAAAAAAATATAGCTTGTTTAAAAAAATCAAATGTCGAAAAATTGGAAGGCTTAACACCTATTTTCATACAGAATTGAACGCATATGCTATGGCAGCAAGACAGATAGGTGCGATAACGAAGGCCCAGTTCTGAACGGGCCACCTTATGAATATGTAAGCGTAAATAATGAACCACTCTGTCAAAGACGTACAAAGGATGTGCGTCTAAGCTTCCAAACACTTCGTTATACAGCCTCTGGAATATCGGCTACAAGACATGAAAAAAGACGGGCAGTGAAAGCGGTGCTTGTCTTGAGTTTCTGCCTTATCGTTCTTGAAAAAGCGTGTGATTGATTTATGAAATTGAGTTTAGTTGAATGCTAGCAGCCCTACAGGTTGCTGTTTATAAGAGAAGTACAAGGTCAAAGTATCATTTTGAAATTTCACGCCGAAATATTCTCAGGAAAGTCACGTATGGATTTCGATATGTACTTTTTTCTGCGGACAACATCAGCACAATGAAATATCCTGAAACATGGCATATTGAGCCTATGGTCCCCACAACTGACAACTTACTTCATTTTAACCGGTTAGAATCAAAGTAGGGCCCCAGTAGAAGCCCTCAAAATTTATCACGTCTCAGCGTTTGGCGCAGGAATTTGAAAATGACGTCTTCACTCGCTTTTTTTTTTTTGCGTGCATGCGTTTCATCTCTCAACAACCATCGTCCTGCGGTTAGAGTGGTATTTGCGCGATTGTGAAATTGTAATTTACGAATACACAAAGAATACTTGACAGTGATTCAGCTCGTATATGCCAGGATATACGTCGTGTGAGTCACGAATGGATGAAAGGCCGGACGCACAAATGGACAGACTAGCGAGCGAGCTCACGAGAGTGAAGCGCCGGTGCAGTATATAGTCACACGTCACTTCCGGACCTTCTTCGGCGCGCCAGCTGTGTGCCGTGTGACGTCACTGCTCTTCGGGCATGCGCAGCACGTCTCTCGATAAGCCACGAAAAACTGCAGAGCCACGGCCAGTGTAAGACGCTAGGAAACCATTTTTATTGTTGTATCGGTTTGAGTACCCCGCCTCAATTTCTAAGCGGCTGAAGTATTGGACTGTCAAGCTAGTCAAGTACAGTTTGATTCAACGCGAAGGCGTCCACATTTATGTGCAGTCGAAAGGCGACATTTCCATGTCACTTAGATTTAGATGCACCTTTTCATTCCTGTAACTTCCAGGCCGCCAAATTCATTTCAGTACCATTCCCCCGACCCCACACATGCCTTCTAATCACGCCGCTGTTTTGGCACCTAAAGCTTGATTTTGATTGATATGTGGGGTTTAACGTCCCAAAACCACTATATGATTATGAGAGACGCCGTAGTGGAGGGCTCCGGAAATTTAGACCACCTGGGGTTCTTTAACGTGCGCCCAAATCTGAGCACACGGGCCTACAACATTTCCGCCTCCATCGGAAATGCAGCCGCCGCAGCCGGGATTCAAACCCGCGCCCTGCGGGTCAGCAGCCGAGTACCTTAGCCACTAGACCACCGCGGCGGGGCACCTAAAGCTTCAGAATTTTGAAATTGTTTTCATGTAGTTTAGCATTGTAGTGCTCTCACACGGTTCAACGCGCTTAGTGCGTATGTCAATATCGAAATTGGAGTGTCTTTAGTTACATATCCTCTGCTTCAACAACTGTGGAGTGCTCCGATGCTTAGCTTGTTTGCGCTTGATTGGATGCCCATGCACTCATGTTATCGCCAATACTGCCATGTTCTGGTGTAGTATCATTCATCTATTACCTTTGTCACATATAATTGTCCTATATCTACATAACATATTGTGTTTAATGAAGAAGGCAACGGCCTATAGATTGCTAGTACACGAAGCCTAGGCTTGACCTCCTGGTCTCAACGTGGCATTAGATGTGGAAAGGTGGCTACACCCTGTACAAGACCTGGATAAGGTTTTTCTGTCAGTTTGTTTCCATCCAAAAGTTCAACCGTGAGTCTCCTGAGTGGTCGAATATTTGCGATTCACGACAAATGGCAGAGAAGGTGTGTTGTGCTGCACATATATGCCATGTGTTAGTTTTTTTTACAAAAAGAGATAGAGCTAAACAGTGGTGTGTGGTAGCGCTAAATGGCAATGAACGTTCTATACATTATTATATTCAACGGCGTCTAACGTCACAAAGATATTTATGTGTGACAGACTTTTCCCCCCTTTTGAAAGCGTAGTGCCCGCTGAAGAGCGAAAACGATAGCCAGATTTAACGGAGAAAGAGAGAGAAAAGGAAGACACTCATCCTGTGTATGGAACGTATTTTCGAAGACCTTCCCTGATAAAAAATATTACATAACCTTGAAAGACAACGAGAGAAAAAATAAAGCTATAAATGAAAGACGACGCCACCGTGTCGGCGGAACCGACAGTAACGTAAATATTTGATCGAGGATTACGGCTAAAGCTCTGAACGGCCGTCATCTAAGCAAGCGGTAGAAAAAGATTAAGGACCATGCGCTTGCTCTTTCTAACGCCACGTCTTCGAAGACAAACGCTGTTAATTGGGCAAATTGTAGTGCGACACACTCTACAAACACGACAATGGCAATCCAAACAAAGGTCCCTTATAAAAAGCTGTCAGGCGCTGCTCGCTCATGTCCTATAACATGAAGGACATCCATGGTCACTCCATATAAGGTAAGTGGTAACGGGCGGTGGGAGGGGGGGGGGCGTTCATCAACAATGTTGATATGCCTGATTTTTGGAAGGAATTGACCACTCTTGCGTTTATGTGCTGGCACAACTAGGTTAGCTGTGCTGCGACAACAACCAGATAGCAGGGAGCGAGAATAATACAGGACAAGGAAGCTTCGTAGCCGCTTAATATTTCGACGCCTATCTAGCGTATGGTAATTCGTGTCCCACCGTAAACGCCTTGGGGCAGCGCCTTCTTGGCCTAAGGCTTCAGAAATCTGACGGATAAATATTTGTACTCGAGGCGCAAGTTAAGTTTGGCATGCACGTACAGTGACGTTAATGCCTGTATATAAGAATCTGAGAATGCTTTCGACGATGTGGTGTATGAACACGTGGCATATAGATGGAAAATTTAAACATGGTGGTAGGATGAATTGTAATTGTTTTACTTCAATTATGGCGCTTCGCTGCCATTGATACCTTCTCGGGACATGACTGTGGAAATACGCAGGCTATCTATCTATCTATCTATCTATCTATCTATCTATCTATCTATCTATCTATCTATCTATCTATCTGTCTGTCTGTTCATCTATCTATCTATCTACCCGTCCGTTCATCCATCCATCCATCTGTGCGTCTGTGAGTGAGTGTGCGCGCTTGTGTGCGTGCGTGCATGTCCTCAAGTCTGACAGACAGTTCTTCTGTCTAAAGTATGCTCCGACAAGACATATAGCTACTGGAACGCTACACTTCCAATATTACACTTTTTTCAAGCGCGTCTGATGGCATTACGAGTTTCCCCTGCTTCCGTAAGAAACCTTGAACACCAGCCGCCTATGGGCTCCTGATGGCCGCAGACGCATCTGGAGCTAGATATGGGCAGGTGTCAAAGTACTTCTTTGAAGTGCATTATTGCCCTGTAACTATTGCCTGCCACTAAAATCCATCCACACAGTCTCCGTCTACAGAATAGCCAAATCTTTTCGGATCTCTCGCTCTCATATCAAGGCGACAAGACACCTGGTCCCGAACGAACCAATCCCTTCAACAAACAACTTCAACTAAGACCTCCACTTTCAAGCAAAGCCCCAAATCGCGTTCCTCATATATGCGCGCACGCGAGTCCCAAGGCACCACTCGTACGTCCGTATACGCACGGCACACCGCGAGCACAGAGTAAACAGGCCTCTGAGGAACTAGGCTAGAAGGTTCTCGTAGGGAATGCCGAAAATAAAAACAAGGTTACACGACGAAAAGAAAAAACGAAAATTGCCGCATGTAGGGGAAGTGCGTGCAACGCGGCTCTCTCAACAGGCAGTCGATCGGCGTCGGCGTGCGTCCTCGGGTGAACTTGATTAAAGTGAATGGCAGCGGAAGGAAAACCGATCTTTGTCCCATGCCACTTCCCCACTCACTAGGCCCCCCTCTCTTCTTTTTGTTGGCTTCCTTTTTTTAATTTATTTTCTGTGGTGTGCCGCTGCTGGGCTGTCGGCCCGACACCACCTGTCGTTTGTAACCAGTCCACGATCAAGTCTGGCGCTCGTGTCGATTAGAGTCTATCTGCGTTAAGTTACACCTCGTTTTTTTTCCCCAAGTAGTGAGGATCTGTCGGGTGATATGTAACTCTTCATCACGAACTGTAATACATTTGTTCAACTGCGTCGGTCGTTAAGCGAGGGTTATGAAATTGAAATGAAAGAAACTCACAGCATGTCTATAGAGTGTATGATGATGAGGGGTGGCGAAGCGTCCGTCCGTCCGTGCGTCCGTCTGTACGACCGTCTGTGCGTCCATCCATCCGTTCATGCGTCCGTTCGTGTATCCCCCGTCTGTGCGTTTATCTGTGCGGTCTTTCCCGCGTCCATCCGTCCATCCATGCGTCCGTCCATGCATCTGTCTGTCTGTCCGTCTATCCGTCCATCTACTGAACACTCCAATACCGCCACGCATCCCTTCATCTTATACTCAGCATATAGAAGTACCGCCATCCAGCGGACATTCCAAACACTAAACGAGAGGCGGCACTCGCGCACTTTCTTACCGCCTGCGCTTCGTGTCTACTTCGCACTTTACCAACTCTAGTTCATGGCTATATACTAGTTCACTATATACATCGCAATGCAGCCAAACGCTCGCAAAACCTTGCTAAAACTGGGAGTTACGCCAGTGAGTTTAACGTGGCAACCCTTCTAGTCAGATAGTGCTCAAAGTGCATCCTCCTGATACTAGCTTTTTTTTTTTGTAAGCATCAAAGCCAAAGCAATTTTTTATTGGAGATTAAGTCACCAATACTCGTCTCTGTAAGTTTTTTCATCAAAAATACTATCGTTCTATTTAGATTAACGTGCGCGGGTTTCCTTCTCATTTCAAAAGGGTGGGCGTGCGTGCCGCTCCTTATATTCCGGCCGTGGAGGTGGCTACGTACTACTACTAATACGAATACCACTACTCTACTACTACTACTACTACTACTACTACTATACTACTACTACTATACTACTACTACTACTACTATACTACTATACTACTACTTACTACACATCACAGACGCCACCCACGACTAGGGAGCTTCGCCCCAAAACAACAAAAGAGTGTTCTCTTCAAGTATTT